>VXAU01000755.1:925829-1046084 GCA_013399695.1 Formicarius rufipectus
TTTTTAGATAATTTTTTTTTTTTTTCTTTTTTTTTTTTTTTTTTTTTTTTTTTTTTGTTCGTTTTTATTATTATTTTTTAGGCATAACAAAATACAAGCCTTCTCCTTATTCTCTTGCATATATAAAAGCACAGACTGCATCATACACTAGAGACCTGCATGGAGATTTTACTTTGCAAATGGAGCAGCATGCTGGCAGCAGAAAGGATGAAAGCCTTTGAAGAGCTCTTTTGAGGATAGAAATCAGCCCACAATCTCCTTCAGGCTGCAATTTTATTCATCGTTATTTCCCAGAATTTTTTCCAACAGTCACCAAGATAAATTTCAATTAAAAAAAAAAAAAAAGAGACCCAGTGAGAAGGATATATATTATAAAGATATGTAACACAGCAATAGTTAATGCACTTTATATACCTTGGTATAATGCAAAAATACTGCAAAACAAGTACCTTTATATTGGAGGCTTAATTTTGTCCAGGTGAATGGAAATATACCACAAATCTAGTTACCTCAGCCAGTATCCTTAGCAAAACTTCAACTCTTGTGTGCAATAAATGGTCTCTGTAGACTGCAGATGTGGTAAGCCTTTTGGGCCACTGCCGTTTGTATAATGCCTTTCACATGCATGAAGGATGTTCATCTCTAGCTCTGCTGGGCCAATACTTAATGAATAAAACAATAAATCATATGAAATGTTTTGAAGACAAATTATTTATTACACCGTATTACCCAGAGTGTTGCCATATTTTACATGTTGTCGAGGATGCTTTCTATTGAGAAGATGTTTACTGTTGCTGTCTCCTCTACTGGGGTGTTTCTGCCCTACACACACCCCACCCTCTGAACTTAAAAGTGTGAGAGAAGTCTGAGATGGCTGACTATATGTTTGAGTGACCACTGGTGCCCCACTGCAGGTAATCCAGTTAGTTGTCATTAATCTGAATGTGCCAACTGAAATAACTGTCCTTGGAAAATTGTCTATGTTTCTCCAAAGGCTTTCTGTCTCTTTAAATAGCCATACTCTTGCCCTTTTTCCTCTGGAGTATCTACATAGGTCTCCCTGAAAGGCTGGGATTTTTCCTGTACTCACCTTTTGTTTGTTAGTTTGTTTGTTTTGAGGAAAAGGGTTGTAAGATGTTTATGGTAATAGCAAAAGACTTGCAAAAAATTTTAGATAGATTTTAACTAGACCTTAGATTCCATCCTTAAACTGTCTCCTAAGAATTTGGTGTAGCAAAACAGTGGATTTACACTCACTGTTTATATTTAATTGTATTAAGCAGTGACTAATAGTAGATCATAGCTCACTGCTAAATTCTGACATGTTTTGCTGAAACATTTGATTACTAAGTTGCAGAATTCGCCTCTAGTGGGATACATCACTGCAAAAGGTTGATCTTTCCTGGTTCAAAAATACTTGTTTACAGAAAGACAGGTAACAGTGAACTAAAATGTGTTGAGAACGTCTCAGTAGTCCTTTCTGCTTGTTGGAGGGTTGTGCTGCTCCTACATTACAAGCATTTAATGATGTACTTCCATTACTCAGTTTCAAGTTTAATCTAAAAGTATTTCCCAGATTTCAGAAATGTAACCATGGCCACATTGAAAAGAAGGGAAATCAGGTCGTTCTTTGTTACAAAACCTTGAAAGAAGAATAGCTGTAGATAGGAGATGAAAGAAGATAAGGGGAGAAGAGTAGTAATGTTGAATTGTCCTTCACTTACTTGTTCCTAATTGACTATACATATAACTCCTTGTTTGCCTAGAACAAGGCAAAGTCTGCCATCAAAGGCTACTGAACAAACAACAATTGTTTAACTTTTAGAATCCATTTATTCTATGCTAACATTGTTTTTAAAAGGTAACTGCATTCAGAATCACATGAACAGAGAGGTAATTCTTGAAGCCAGAGAAAATCGTGCTGTGGCAGTTGTATATAAATAAATAGATTTATGTTTTAATGTGTGGGAAACAAACACTGAAAAATACGCCCTTGACAAACTGGCAACATTTAGCTGTGATTTATCTAGGGTGAACTTGCCAGTGTTTTGCCAGGTTTAAAACAATTCTTTATGGATTGAGTCATGCATCCACACCTTTTGAAAATCCAGGTAGCTCGATTTGTCATGGAATAACTCATGGTGTGCTCCTTCCAAGATAATTATTAGACACAGGCAGTGCAAAATATTACAATACTTAGTATTCTGGACAAGAATACAGTCTCAGAATGAACACTGAGGGGAAATTTTTGGGCTCAAATATATGAGTCTTGACCAATACTGCATGTGCCATATCAAGAAGTGGTGGGATGTGGGGGGGATGCCAGCTCTTGCATTGCTGTAGTATCACTTACCTGTTCAAAATTAATAAAAAAGAGTGAAGTTGTGACACTAGTAAGAGAGACAGTGAAAGAAATTAATCTATTTAATATTTACCTAATACTTTAGGTTTATTACTGAGTATTTAAATACTAACTGAGCTTTGCAAAAACAGTGTAAAGAAGATAAAGCATATTTTCCCCCCATCTTCCACCATGTTTCACAGAATCTGGTGAAGTCTTAATTTCCCTAAGACTAAAAATAAAGATACCCAGTTTTGGATATATAACTAATTTGATTATCTGACAAACTCACAATACTATTGCACTTTTATTAAATTATCAGTTAACAAGGCTCTGAATTTTAGAAGAGCAAACATTCGGTTGTTCATGGAATTAGTAGAAGTTACCCTCAGGGATATAGGAGCTGAACACAGGTGACAGCTGATGTTTTTCTTGAAACTGAAGTGCTTTGGGTTCCCATTAATAAGAAATGAGGCAAGGAAAGCAGAGCAGCAGCATGGCTGAGTGACGATCTCCTGGTCAAAATAAACTGTACAAAGGAAATGACAGTGAAAATTAAAGAAAATATAACCACTGCCACACCACTACCCACCCCCTTCAAAAAGCAAAAAAAAAAGCAAAAAAAAAAGCCAAGAGGAAAAGTAAGAACTGACAGGGAGAAGACTTAGGTATTCTCTTTTTTGCCTTATTTTTCATTGACAATCATTCTTCCTAGATCTCCCAAGTCCGTGAACCTCAAGGCAAGAATTCAGTGAACAAAGTCCCTCTCACCTTAATGGAAGATCAGGTAGATTACTAGAGCCATCTACCATTTGAAATACCCCATTTACTAAATTTACTAAAATTCTTTGGCATTTGTTGCAAATTCCTAAAAATGAATGAACAATGCAAATGTCAGAATGCTTCAGCAGTGCTTTTATATGTGAATATTATGTGTTCAGAGCAGATATTAGTATAAATGCTTGTCCAAAATTCCTCAGTCTGTGTCAAAATGGCATTTCCTTGTATTCAAACAGAAACACAGCTCCAGTCAAACTCATGCAGGAGACCTTTAAAGACTTCTATCATGGCAGCTACTTATTATGGATATAAATTCAAGCAGAAGTCACAGTTTTGCAAGTATAGGTTGTTGATGACAGGCTATAATTGCCTGAACCATCAGAACAACTAACAGCTGTTCTTGTAGCTTGGCCTTTTTTCCAAAGATTGGTAAGAAATACTTATTGCAGTCTTATTAAATCACTTCCATGTCATGGATTGTTCTAGGATAAACCTTTAGGCAGCCAAGTCAATCCTCTTCTGCAGATTGTAATGTGGTTTTATTGACATATTGAGTTTCTTCTGGACAAAATGTCCAGCACGTAGATGGATAAACACATCATGCAGTGGGTGAGCAATTGGCTGACGGGTAGAGCACAGAATAGTGAATGGGATGACTGGACACCTGTCACTAGTGAGGTTCCTCAGAGCACCATTTTGGGCCTTGTGCCCTTCAAAAATTACTTGGATGGAGGACTAGAAGGGACACGGAGCAAGTTTGCAGATGACACAAACTGGGAGAAGCTGTTGACTCCTTTGTAGGCAAGGACACCCTGGAGAGAGACCCGCACACATCAGAGAGCTGGGCCATCACTGATCATGAAACAACAGAAAGTGCTGGATCCTGCACCTGGGACGGGACAACCCTGGGTGTACATACAGGTTGGGAATGAAGAGGCTGGAAAGCAGTGCCAGGAAAGGGCCCTGGGGGCCCAGGTTGGTGGCCAGTTGGATATGAACCATCAGTGCCCTGGAGCCAGGAGGGCAACCTCCTGAGGGGTATCAGGCACAGCATTGCCAGCGGGGCGAGGGAGGAGATTGTCCCGCTCTGCTCTGCTCTGGGGCAGCCTCACTTGCCATATTGGGGCAGTTTTTGGCAGTGCAATGTAAGAAAGATATTAAGCCATTAGAGAGTGTCCAAAGGAGGGCAATGAGGATGGTGAGGGGACAGGAGGGAAAAATGTGTGAGCAGTACTGAGGTCACTTGGTGTGTCCAAGAAGAAGGGGAAACTGAGGGGAGACCTCATTGCAGCTACAACTTCCTTGAGAAAGGAAGAGGAGGGTCAGGCACTGATCTCTGCTCTGTGGTGACAGTGACAGGACCTGAGGAAACAACCTGAAGCTGAATCAGGGGTGGTATAGGTTGGATATTGGCAAAAAGGTTCTTCACCCAGAGCATAGCTAAACACTGGAACAGGCTCCCCAGAAAAGTGGATGCAGCACTAAGCCTGCCAGAGTTCAAGAAACATTTGAGTGATACTCTCAGGCACATGGTGTGACTCCTGGGGAGGTTCCTGTACAGGGCCAGGAATTGTGAGTCCCTTGCAACTCAGCATATTCTGTGATTCTGTGAGGTGGTTCTGGACTGCTCTGGGTGTAGAAGTTACAGTGATATTTGCTCAGACTCCTCCCCAGAAATCAGTAATGGAGATGGAGCAAGGGCAATAACACCAAGTAGAGAGTTAGTAGAACAAGCAAGTTGATCAGCAGAAAAAATATATGTGCATAAACTGATTTTTTGGACCTTATGGAAACAAGTGAGGGGAAGAAAAAGGAATGCCTATGGATGAATAGTGATACCATACTATTTTTCTTGCATTCAGGAGCTGATTGTTTTGTAGAGGTTCAGCCGAAAATATAGGTAGCATGAGTGTCTGTCTTCTGATCAAAGTATGGTATGGCTGAAGTTTCTCTGTGCTCAAGAGATGCTGTTGGAATAATCATCAGGTAGGAGGTCTCTTGGAAAGTTGTTTTACAATAAATATGGCAACCCATTCCGTATATGTTTGATAGACAATTATATTGTGATCCATTAATTAAAGAAAATAAACAAAGAAGAAAACCCACTGCCATATTTTTGAGAAGACACTAATCTCTGTATCCTAAAGTGTAAGTATGGGCCTTTCACCTTTATTCCAGCACATAAACCTTGGAGAACTTAAAGGTTCAAGGTATCTGTCTTTCTTTCCTCCTTTCCTTTTGAGTCCTATAGGTTAAATTTAGAGCATTTTGTGTTCTGTATACAGATGTTTCAGGTCACTATGTCACTACAGATTTTTTAGGACACATATCACTTTTGCCACATTACACATGGAGCCCAGGAGTCTAATCCTAATCCTCAGGTTATAATTCCTCTGAGTGCAGTGCTTGGTCTCATCCTAAACCTGTGAAACACTGTCTTTGTACAAATTATAGTCAGTCGGTCTTCCCTTACTTGAACTTTCCTTCATGCCACAGATATAATCACAGTTTTAGGAATGAAAACATTAGTTCTATTAGACCACAAATTCTAGTAGTAGGCCTCTTTTAGGTATGGCAGAGTGACAGGACACTAACACAGTCTTTCTCTTTATACTGTAGATCATAAAACGAAGTAGCTATATTTCCATTAAACTATTAACAGCAGGAGTGGGGTTGTGTAATTCAGTCACCCTCACATTAAACTCTTCATTTAAATGATAGGGGAGAGGTCAGTGGAAAATAACAGTATAGAATATTATTCTCTTCATAAATGTGAAGCAGTGTGGCTATTTACTCTGGCCTTTGTGCAAGAAATAAGAGAATTATTGCAAGAGAAGTGTTGCTCATGGCATGCAATGTGCAAGCTTCACTGAATAAGAAAGCAGATACTAAATTTTGAAGCAGTATTCCTATCGATAAAATTGCTAATTGATTTCTTAACAAACAAACAAACAAACAAAACCCAAAACCAAACCAAACCAACAAAACCAAACCAAACCAAAACAAAGCCAAACTAGACAAAGCCAGATTAAACATTATAAGAACTGAGAAATTCTTCAACATTTACTCAATTGTTCTGAAAACATATTTGAAGTGGTCCTGAATAGCTGGCCACTCATTTTTGTACTAGAGTTCCAGAAGGGGAAAATTCTCTGTCTGGGCTTTCTGTTTTATTATAGTGGAATTTCCTCAAGGTGAAATAAATAGTTCTGTTCATACATTAAAAGGATTTGAAATAATCCTGGGCTCACTGCATGAAAAAACCACAAGCATTGCACATGCCATGTTGGAAGTCCAGACTGCCCACAAGCTTTTCATGGCAAAGGCTCTTACAATACAGAAAGAGTTTTTGAAGATACAACTGCCTTCAATACTATAAAAACAAATGAAAAGCCATGATTTTCCAGATAACTGTCCAGTTACTTTCATGTGTTTGTCTCCCAGGCTGTACTAATGCTGTCAGTACTAGCCTTTATTTATTTTGGGAACAAAATTTTTGTATTTGCTTCTATGAAATTAAAAGTTGTTATAAAAGTGTTTCATTTCAATTACTTTGTTTCTCCATGGAGGTTACTTGGGGCACTGTAAGCATCATCTTGATAAAAAGAAGTGGAATATCTCTTATTTGTTTGTGTCTCATAGCCAGGCCCATTCATGAAAGTAATTTGGAAACTCTTTTACTTAAATAATTAAATTGTGAAGTTGTGGATACCCAATCCCTGTAAGTGTTCAGGGCCAAGTTGGATGGAGCTTTGAGACATCAGTTGTAATGGAAGGAGTCATTATTGCCTGTAGCATGGAGGTTGGAACTTTAAAGGTCTTTAAAGTCCTTCTCAAGCCAAACAGTCTATGATTCCATAATAAATAGCAGTAATATACCAATGAACCTGCAGGATAAAAGGCTAGTTCTTCCTAAAGCTCAGAAGGAGTCAAAACGTTAGAGGCCAGTTCAAGCTTCCATGAGTTTCCACAAGGTCTGCTCAGCTGAAATAAACTGCCTTGAAAGAACAGATTTCTGGGACAAGGAGACTCACTATTGCAGGTCTTGGACCAAACATGTAAGGTTAGTGACACAACTGAAACACATATGGCAATCCTCATTTAGCTTTTGCTGTGTCTCCAGAACTATAACCTAGAGTGGAGAATTTAATTAGAGAATCCTAATAAAAAATTTCTATATGAATCTATGTGGTTATACTGCTGCTCTATACCAAATATAAATTATCATTTTTGGCTTCTCTGTAAATCAACTGTGCAGGTTTCTTCAAGCAGTCCTCTGATATCATGAGATGAACACAGCAGAAAGAAAATCCATCGGGTTCCAAATGTCTTTTTAAACTGTGTTCTTTTTGTATTTTTTGCATTTGTAATTGAAGCATTGAGCAGATAATCCTGATGTTATGCATATTCTTCAGACACATCTGTTGGTATGGCCTATTTGACCCAAAGTAGTATAAAGATAACTAAATCATTTACAGGATTGGTAATTTCTCAGTAAAAACTTGGTATCTTGGTTATGGAACCTTTAGTTGTGTAGAATCATGAAGTAAAACAGAGTCCAGAATTTCACCTGTTCCCTTTCACTGCCACAGATTGGAGTAATGATATCTAAAATTAATACTTTTTCATTTAAATACTTATGAAGATTATGGCCAGTATAGTTTGGTAAGTAAATAGTGTTCAAATATCATGCTTTAATGCTCTGAAGTTCACAAAACACTAAAGCCAATAATGGAAAGTCTAGTGATTTAGGATAATCCTCACCAGAAAAAAGCTGGTGTAAATCCACTGATCCTAAGAGATGTACATCACAGTCTACCAGAGGGTGCTTTGATCTGCGGTAGACAAGGAAAGGAAAACAAATACAAAATCTGAATACTTACCAGTGACAGCCGATGGAGGCTCAGACAAATGAAAAGATTACTTTCATTTCATTATATTGTACTCTTTTCACTGAAGGGAAAAAAAGAAATAGCTGACTATTCCTTGAACAAATATTCATACCCAGAACGATGCAGAACAGCAGTGCCCAGATGACCTGCTGGGAAGCCTTGTGTGCTTCCCAAGGTTCACCTGTGATCACCTAACCTGGATACCTGTCTACTGTGCCATGGTTCTCAGTGGTGGATCTTCTTAAATCAAAAGAAGGATACCATATGGAAAGCTGTTCACAAAGCTAAGTTCCTAGATCAAAAATCAGGGGGCAATTCCAGATTGCTTAATGTGTGTATTGGTGTAGAACCATACAGCGAAGAAAAGGTGGGATTAAAAAAAGTTTAATGATGTAATGAAATCCCTAGAAAAACGTCATAAAAGCTGATATGTCTCAAATTCATATGATTTTTCAAGAAATAAAAAGAGTGTTCTACCAGTGTTGGAAGTCAGAGCCTCGACTACCTGAAACGAGAAGAAACTGGAACTATTCCTTGGTTGCAGTAGCTGATAGGGACAGAAATAGTCAGTAGCTTTTCTTAGAGGAAAGAAGTGAGCTACAGCAAATATCCATCAACCTCCTATCCTAGCTGAAGCCTGTTCCAAAGGCTCTTAGCTAAAGTATGAAAGCAACATTAGTGGTAAATACCACTGCACAAAGAAAGACTTCCATTTCCAGTTCTGTTTGCTTGGCTAGAAATTATTAAATTATACTATAGTATCTTTTTTTTTTTTTTCTTTTGGCAAGGAATGGGTGGCAGGCAAATTTACTAGTAAAGAAAAGAGTCCAAAAGAAGACCAAATTATTGAAATGAGCATAGCCAAAAGTTTGTTTGACTCTTTGGATTCATTGGGCATTTAGTAAAAGGAATGTACCCTGATTAAGGCAATATATTCAGTGTGCAAGACTAGAATTCAAACTACTTAGGGATGTGAGCTATGTGACTTGAGAATCATGAATGTTTCTGTATTTGGGGCTCTGCCAGTTATTTCTCAGACATAAACAGCTCTGTAAGACAAGAAGTAACTCCTCCTATATAGGGCTTTATTGGACAAATATCTGTACAAAAACTTCTGTAGTTTTTTAGTAGTTTCCACCTCACTACAATTGTGCTTGAGTTGGATATCAATAGGAACCACACACGTTTGTTTTTGAAAAGTGTATATTTATCTTCTATTACCTACATCTAGCAATAATCAGAATACCATCCTCCTTCAAACTAAGTGATTTTGGTAAAAAAAGATATTTTAGTAAATCATCACAATTGTACCACAATTTGTTTATTAATAAACTTTTTACTTGACATTAGATGAATAGGCAATATTAAAATAGGTTCTATTTATTTCAATTTTTTTAAAACATCTCAAGGTGTAGCAGTGTACTGCTGTATTCTGTATTGGGGTAAAACTACAGCATAGGAGCCTAAACATTTTGTGTACTACAAGATATATATGTTCTTTTCCAATATTTCAGTCATGAAAGGTAGCAAATGAGCCACTTAAGACACCCCTTTGAGCATTTTTGGCCTCTGCTAGGACATAGTGAAAATCATGTATTGTGTTTCTAAAAGCAGGCTATTTGAATTTGTTAAATAACAATCAAGGAGACAGGGATCCTGTGTTCACCTCTGATGCCTGGTAGAGTGGCTTCCTGATCTTGATCATCCTGGGAGGGTTACAGTCACAACATGTGGCCTCCACTCCAACAAAGGGCATTTAGCTGAAATTAATTCATCCTAATTGTGCAATCAACAGTAGTGATTTCCACTTAATGAAAAATCTTCGCTGGAAACACAGTTCTACTGGAAGTACAGTACTCTGTCATGCTCACATGCACTAAACACAAAACATGTTGTTCTTCCTTCATAACTTGATGATGAACAGTCTGAAGGGAAATGTTTGAAGATCTATAAAACAACAAATTTGGAACACTTGTCCATCCACTCTACTTGAAATGTATCACATCTCTAGCAACATCATAAGGACCATGGTCTAACCTGTGTCTACAGGCTAAGAAAAAGAAAATAAAATCTTTATAACTGACTTTTCACCACATTTCATGCTAAAATGCCTCATAAATATTTGAGAATATTTAGACATGTTTGGAAAAGTCACATATTTGAGTATTCAAAAAAATGTCCTGTGTTAATACTGGTATCACCAATGACTTTTACAAACCATTTTAAAAATGGTTCTTCTTCAGTTAAAACTGAGAGAAGTGGGTTATAGATTTATAATATGCACCAGGTTTTCCAGGGAAAATTGATAAGAAAAGTTATATCCTGTTGTTATTTCTGTGAGTGCTTGTAACTTTTTTCAAATTGTGGTTAGGCGTACTGCCTCAAATCAACAGAGTTTTGCTCTAGCTATTTATATCAGTGATGTATTTTACATCTTAGATATTATAATAGTGCACAATTACCAGGTCAGGAGACTTTAGCAGGTCAGGAACAACACTAATGACACTGGTCTGTGCTGCAGATGTGCATGCCTTGGGCTTCTGTTGATGTAAGGCAGAAGAAAACGCAGGGATGAATTTAAAACTGGCACAGTAATTTGATTCTTGATGTTTTAGAAATTTATAGCACAACCTAACAAACATTCTGTTAACACCAATTTAAAGGGCAATGTGTTTCCAAATTTAATGACATAATCACAAGGTTATTTGCTTTGGAATATATAAATACCCAGCAGATTTACTCATGTAGGATTTTGGCTCATTTAACAGATTAGGCAGTAGTTCAATAATTAGATTACATAATTTACTACACAGGGATTCTAGTTATATAAAATTTAATTTCTGTTTTATTTCTTATTTGTCTAAGAGAATTTTATAGTGGGAACATAACTTTAATAATCTAGAAAAGTGTCTTATGTTGCAAACATTTCTTAGGTAATTATGTCTGCTACATTGCTGGCATGCTTACTCATGAAAAGCCAATGCACATCATACCCCCTTTATCTCTGTAATTGTGAGCTAAATTCAACCTTGTCATTAAAACCATTCTCTGAAGGTTGATGCTGAAGAGCAAATTAATTGCTCTCTTCATCATTCAAATAGACTTTCTCTTGGAGGAACATGGGCCACGATGGCAAGTGAGCCAGAACTTGTGGCCAAAATGAGAAAGCTTGCCCTCAAGAGCATTTTAAATATCTCTCCCCTGAGTATTCAGGCATCTTTCCTCCCTTTGGAAACTGCCGGTGAGAGTCATACTGGTGCATTGCTTCCAGGGGTCAGGCTTAACCACATGCTGTTAGGAACAAAGCACAGATCGTTCAAAAGGGAAGAAAGAAGGGGAAGTAAAGGACACAAAACAGAGAACAGAAGTGAAGTTTTGATAAAAGGAATGGGAAATATGTGGACACAAACCACAGAAGACAAGTAACGTTTTGATAAAAGGAATGACAAACAGGGAGGAGTGCTTAAGGGGCAGAGATGAAATGGAGAATACAATATAAGCAGGCAGTCATGCCATGAGTTTATTCCCAAGGTTTTGAAGCTGGTGCTGTTTTGTTTTTCCCCACCCCCTGCACATAAATGTGCAGTGCAGTAGTGTAGTATCTCTTCTGTGGTGAGACTGCAGTGCAGAGCTGTGCCACCCCAAGAGGAGGCTAAGGAAGAGGTAGTGTCACTGGACGCTCCAGGGTTACACACTCCCTTGGGAGAGCTTGCCAGGGTGGTGAGTGGGCCTGAGAATGGGGGACAGGGGCATGGCAGGGCACTGCAAGTCTGGGTTGTACCCTGGGGATTCTGATGTGCAGCACTGCTTCCAGGAATGAAGGCAATGCTCTAGGAAGACCACATTCCTGCTTTTACCTCTTTCTCTCTCTCTTCTGTGTCATCTCAACCTATTACAAAACAAATAACCTAAGATAAGAAAGCATCCAAAAGCCATTCTTTTAAGTGCAATGGATGTGTGAAAGCTGGTTTGTCCATATTTTACATCCTAGATGGGAGGATTTGGGGATTTCAAGGATATTGCAAGATAAAGGGTTGGACATAGAAAATCAGATGGACAAAAATTTCTATGGAGAGATTTCTGATGCTCTGCATCTCATTGTGTATCAGTGTGTATAAGAGAATAAGGTACACATAAAGAGAGACTTAAAACCAAAATTATTTGGTTGTATCAGTCAGTCCAGAGTTGAAGGCTTTTCCTAACAACCTGCAATTGTGTGTGCAGACAGATATAGCAAGCAAAACATGCATTCAGAGAAGAAGTTGTATTCATGTGTGTAGATGGAGCATTTACTCTAAATCTCGTCAGGAGGCCAACAAAATATGGCAGTGGTAGATTTCAGTGTTTCTAAATAGAAATACTTTGTTAAATATTTTCACCTGTGGGCTTCAAAATTTGGCATAAAAAAAACCCCTTTTGGTCAAACAATTTTGTAACTGCCCTCCTTAATAATGCATTTTTACCAGTTTAGTGCCAATAGCGCAATCATGCATTGATGAGCATTTCCGCTTTACATTATCCATCTTAGTTGTTCAGTGCAGAGGAGGTTCTTGCCATTGGAACAGAACAAATGAAGAGGACTTGCTTTGACAGTACTTGGTGTCTTTATTCTTTTGTAGACCTTGAAAGCTGGAGTTATCTCTAAGCCTTTCTTCATTCTTTCAGTTGCAGTTCATGGTATGTGAGAGAGCTAACTGCTTGTCTCAGAGGGTAACAGGAATCTGTTACTTTAAACAGAGGTGGCAAAACAAGGTCTCATGAAGAAAGACATGGAAAGCCAAGGAAATGAGAGTCAAATGGCTTTCCAAATGTCATGCAGCTTCTAACACTCCTGGTAGCATCCACATTTCTTGTATCTTCTAAATCTCATGATGGTGTCCTAGGCCCAGGGCAAGCTCTGCTTGCTGTTGCTGCCATGACTTACTACTTGCCTACGAGTTCCATGGCAGGCAATTCTAGCATCTTCATTTTCTAGACTTTCATTCAGTCCTGTCCTCTCCTAACTGATTCAGTCATCCCTTGAAATGACAGCTGTGGATGAAATTGATAAACTAACCTTACAGTTGCCATCTCCATTTTAATAAGAGTAACAGGGGAACCTTTCTTTCATTGCAAAATTGAAGGAAGGAATAAATTAGATCACCAACTTGTGAGAAAGATTTGAGAGGAATACTTTGGGCATTATGCTAGTTACCAATGCAATGTGTTTTCATCAAAAATAAAATGCTGCAACATCAGAAATAAGACTGATTTTTCAGAGGGAATAGAATGTATAAAGTCCGCGTTGCCAGAGCAGAACAAAAGTATTTTAGCAAGAAGCCAGATCTACAAAAGAAAAGTCTCCCCAGAGATTCTTGCTTTATTCACAGCTAGAATGACCTAAAAATAACATATTAGTGCACAGAAACACAGCTGCATTATTCCCCATGCAGGTTAACCAACATCTCAAACTAAATTAAAGAATCTATTCTAAATTTAGTTTTCTGAAACTCACCTTTCCATCGTCTCTGGTTTCTCCTTTATAATATACTTTTGTTATTTTCTGTTTAATTAAGGAAATACTGCTTTGCTCCCCACCTGTCTGCCTTGATGACATATGCTTCCAAATTGGAAAGACACCCTTCTGTGCACACCATGTCCTGTAGTATTGTTTTCAGAAATTCACAAGGTTTGTGTAGGATCTAGAAAGAAGTTCAGGATTTTCCTAATTTCTAAGCGATATCTGGAGACAATAGCATGAAAACTATCAAGAGCATTTCAAAGGATCATTGGGGTTCATTATAGCATAAACTAGGTTTTCCTCACTGGATATATTTTCTTCTATTTTGATTCTTATGATTCACTTGAAAGAACACAGCACTGTCCACCCATTTGTTAAAGGTCAACATTATTTTGTAGTAAATTAGTCAGGTAGAATTTTTTGCTAGGCAGTTACTTTTTGCAGTTTATTTACTGCTAAAATGCTAATGATAGGTAAAAAGAAGTATGTGAATTAATGTTCACTGGATTTCTTTGACAATGTAGCCTCTTGCTTCCAATTTTCATTATCAAATGCTCATCAGTCAGTGTTAGGAACCATGTGTGTATCAGCAGCATCTTCTTGAACACTAGTTGCAATGTTCAGTTGCTCTACAGTGGATGAAGACTAGTCACCCTCTGTCAGGAAAAAGCAATGCTGTGTCATTTGATTGTAATTGCATCCTCACTCATGCTAAGTTACTCGCTGTTCTTATCAACACATGCAAGTAGTGATTTTTTTTTTTTTTCCCAGAAGTTACAAAACAAAATGAGCTTATAAGAAGATCCTGAAGAGCAGGGTATAATTTTTTCCTCAAGATACCCAAAAAAACGTCATCATCTGTAAAAATTCAAAACCATGCATTTGTGGAAGAAATAGAGGCAGCTTTGGGCATGACTGGCGAGGAAAGTGTAGGACTTTTTCATCTATCTCTGCCAAAAATATGAAAATGCTCAAATTGAGAAGATGTGATGCAGCTATAGACGTTTGGACTTCGTGTACTGTATTGATTTAACCTTTCCTTCAAGTTGCTTCCATTCCCATGTGTTGCAAAGTGTTTCTCTTTGGGTAGGGGGAGGAAATATAACATTCCCCACCAAACACAGCTACTTCTTGTGCCAGAGTGAGGCACCAATCACCAGAAAAACAAACAAACAAACAAATAAACCCCCACACATTAGTGATGTCAATGCTTAAATACTTATGCCTGAACATTTACATTAATTACTCATGGAGATAAATGAATTATGTTGCCCCATTTTCTGCTAGTGTTTCACATGCATCCCTTATTTGGTCTTATTTCCAAGATGAATTGCTGCAATCTGGGGAAAATGAAAGAATGAAGATGACACTGGAATAGTAATTGCTTATAAAGTGTATGTTTAGTATATATTAACTATCAAAACTCAGGCTATTATAAAGGTGAAACATGAGCTAAGACCCTATGTGGCCAAGATGCCATGAAGATTGACATTTCTAATGCTGCCTGCCATCAGGATTAAATTGTGGCTTGACACTCTTGTGGATTAAAGGAGAGGAAGAGGGGTTAAGAAAGAAAAAAAAAAAAAAAAAAGGAAGAGGGGTTTTGCAGTCGTTACAGCACATGAAACTGATCAACGTTTTTCCCAAGTGCTAGATTTGCAGAAATTTGCTGGAACTAGCTCATTGCACTGGTGTATGTGGAAATTAGGGTAGTATTACATGATTTTTCAGAGGCAGGCTGGAAGTCTTGTGAAATTCTCACTAACAACTCCACATTAGTCTGTTACTCTGGGTTGTGATGCTGAAAGTGGATTTTCCTTGAATCCACTATCATCTTCATCACACCTCTATATTTATATAACTTGCTGCTCTTCTAAGGTTTCCATGGCTGGTTGGTTTCTTCTGTTTCTGTTTGGTAATATAATCTCAGAGGCACAACTGCCTCAGAAGTCTCAACCACCCATTCCAGCAGAGATGCAGGTGGGCTCTGTATCATGTCAAGAAATCGATAAAAAGTCTGTTGAATATGAAGGCTGGAAACCGGATGCTGCCCAAGTAAAGGGGAATGTTCCTGCTCCTCCTGAATACTTGCAGCTGACAATTAGGTTTGGCACCTTATGCAATAGCTGTAAGGCCCTGGAACAAGACAGAAAAATAAGGTGGACAAAGATGCTTCTGGGATGGTGGGGTTGCCTAGGGCAGGACAGCCTCCCCACCCACAGCACAGCTGCCTTTTACATTAAAAAAGGGTGGTTGCCATAGATGCCTCCCTTCTGAGCAAAACAGAGGTCCTGATATGCCAGCTGGACCTAATCTACAGGGAAGCCTGCTGCTTCCCTGAGACCCAGGTAAGGAACATTACTAGGAGACTCTCCAGCCTGGTATGGCCCTCTGGTTACTATCCATTATTGGTTCTTCATGTCAGCAGCAAGAAGATAGCAAACAGAAACCCAAGCACAATTGAAAGAGGTTTTAGGGCCCTGGGGGGATTGAAGGATCCTCAATCCTTTCAGTAGCAGCCATGAATATTGAAAAGAATGGGCAGACACAAGAGATGAAAATTCTGTTCCAAGGCTGGTGTCATTCAGCAGAATTTTGGGATTTTTTTTCAACATGGGATTATCTCTAGAACGTCAGGTTTAGTGAACCTTTCTCAGAGGGGAAAAAGGATTTTTGCACAAGAGTTAGGAGGGTTTATCAACAGTAATTTAAACTAGAATGCAAGGGGGAATGGAGCAAAACCACACTTGGCAGTAGTAAACAAGGGGACAGCACAGCAAAGTTTGAGTGACTATGTGCCCTGTTCTGCTCCATGAGGTCTTGGGTATAATGAGCCACACTGGAAATGTTTCTATACCAATGTAGTCAGCAGTAGGAACAAGCAGAGTTGCTATGAGCCTTGGCCCCATCACAGAGACATAAGTCAACCCTTGCTAGGTGAATCCCTGTGGCCTGAATGCCTTGTTGTATGGTTACAGACTCTTCAGGAGGGATAGGCAGGGCAGGCAAAGCAGTGGTGGTGGGGTGGTGGTTGTGGGGTGGCATTGTATTTAGTGAAGGGACTGGAATGTATGGAGGTTACAACTGACCCAATGGGGGGTAAGGATTAAGGGGCAAGCAAATAATGTGGATGTCATCATGGGAGTCTGCTTTAGACCAACCAGCCAGGATGACAGCTCTGAGGATTTACTCTTTAAGGCACCAAGGAACATCTCTAAATCAACCCCCCTTGTCCTTACAGGGCACTTTGATTTTCCATGTGTTAATTGAGAGTACCATCCAGGTGGTACAAACAGATCCAGAAGATCCCTAAAACACATGGGTTATAACTAATCAGGAAGGACACAAACCTGTTAGAATGAGTCCAGAGGAGGGCTGTGAGGATGATTAGAGGGACGGACCACCTCACATATAAGGAAAGGCTAAGAGAATTTGCATTGTTTAACTTAAAGAAGAGAAGACTCCAAGGAGACCTCGTAGCAACCTTCCAGTACCTGATGGAGCCCTACAAGAATACTGGTAGAGGGACTTTTTACATAGACTTGTAGTGGTGATAAGATGGCTTTAAACTGAAAGATAGTTGGTTTAGATTAGATATTTGGAAGACATTCTTTAAGGTGAGGATGATGAAGCTGTCAGAGAAGTTGTGGATCCCTCATCCCTGGAAGTCTTCAAGGCTTTGAGCCACCTGGTGAAGTGAAAGATATCCCCGTCCATGGTAGGGAGTTTGGAACGAGATGATCTTTAAGGTCCCTTCCAATCCTAACCATCCTATGATCCAGTGATTCATGGTACAGGTACCAAGGGAGCCAACTACGAGTGACTTCTTGATTTGTCACTTGTTAACAGAGAGGGTCTCATAAGTGAACTGCTGACTAGTGTCCATCTTGGCCATAGCAACTGTGACAAAAGGAAAAGTGTCAGGAAAACTTCAGCCCTGGATATAAGGAGAGTAGATTTCAGTCTGCTCAGGGAACTATCTAGTGGGGTCTCTGTGAAAATGTTTTAGAAGGTGCTGGGGTCCATCAGTGCTGGTCACTCTTTAAGCACAGCCTCCTAAGGGCACAGGAGCAGGCTGTTCCAAAATGTCAGAATTCAAGCAGGTGAGGGGAAAAAGGCATCTTGGCTGAGCAGGGAACTTCTTTTGTAGCCAAAGTGAGAAAATAAAATGTATGGCCAGTAGAAGAGTCATGTGACATGGGAGGAATACGGGGATGCTGCTCACCACTGTAGGGAGAAAATTCATGTGGCTGAAAGTCATTTGGAATTGAAATGGTCCATAGCTATGGGAGACAATAAAAAGAGCTTTTAAACTATGACAATAGCAAAAAGCAGCCCAGGAGTTCTACTAGCCACTTACATGATGAGAATGGTCACCTCACACAGGGACACAGACAAGGTAGAGGTGTTTAATATATTCTTTGCCTCTGTCTTCAACAATGATGATGATCTAAGGAGGTTCCTGTGCCCTGAGCTGGAGCACCATGGCTGTGACAGGGGTAAACCCCCAGGACTTTTACAGAACTTGCTGCTCCAGTTGGCTATATAACTGTATGGGACCTCATGGAAAGCATGTAAAACCACTCAAAGAGCTAGTTCATGTCATTGTGAAACTTTTTTCGTTGATTTCTGGATGGTCTTGGTAATCTGGAAAGGTTCCAGTCAAGTGGAAGCTGTCAAACTTACAACATCCAACACAGGATCTTCTATGATTCATAATTCTCTTCCAGGACACTCCATAGAGGTTCAGAATTCTCTCAGCCTCAGTGTTTTGTTGGGTGGGGATCTTCTTTAGTGGGCATATACAAATAATTTTTTTCTCCTTTTTGTAAACATTCAAATATGAATCCTATGTCTGTGACTTTGTATTACAA
This sequence comes from Formicarius rufipectus, assembly GCA_013399695.1. Lineage (NCBI taxonomy): Eukaryota > Metazoa > Chordata > Aves > Passeriformes > Formicariidae > Formicarius > Formicarius rufipectus. The sequence goes on from VXAU01000755.1 coordinate 944,217, forward strand.
GAATAGTCTTTTGATTTGAAAAAGTCTGATGACTAGAAAATCTGAATCCTTAAAGATGAGTTGTGGAGTATACACAGGAAAATGGACAATTTGTGAAGATCTTTGTGAACAATCCATGTAACAGTTCCCAAGAGACACAGGCCTTTGTTTGCATACCTTTGAACACTAGTAAAGGTATAGTTTATAGCTTTAAGGTAGATTCTTATCTGCACTTGTTTATTAAAAAGAAAGCTTCAAGCCCTCCCGAATTCCTCTGAGAGGTCCCTGGAAGGAGTCCATGGGGTGAACTTCAGATGAAGCGAATTAACACCAAGACCAATGGACTAAAGAGCATGAATCGTGTGAGCATGGACAGTTTGAGCTATCCAATAATTTTGTGTGATCACATAACTGGAGGACACAGCCTCTATGAAAGTAGCACTGTGTGTGTAATAAAAAGTGCTTCACTGTTGGATCACACTGGTCTGCTGTGTGTTGTACCTGAACTCCTTCGCCTATAATGGGTTTCTTAGACTACTCTCACTGTTGCTGTATTTTAAGTTGCTATAACCATGCACAGAACATGAAGCACACACTGTAGAAATGTCATGCAAACTGTGAATCATAGGAATCTTCTTGGTTGGTGCTAAAAAGAGTTGTTTCAGCAAAGTTACCCAGTGGGTTGTAAGACTATGTTAAATACCTCCCACTCTACTAAACTGTAATGCAATTAAATATTTCCTGCTTTTTTGAGAAATTGCTTGCAGAGGAACATGCTATAAAATAGAGAGAAAAAATTTAGAACTTAGTTTTATAATATCCAGAAAACAAATATGGCTTATCTTAAAAATAATATACCAAAATACAGAAAGAACAGTGGAAATGTAGAACTAACACATTAACTTACATATTTACAAAATATAAAGAAAACTTTTTACTGAAACCTCTGAATAAAATGTCAATTTTAAAACATAAAGCTGGTGACTAGCAAGAAATTTAGCTGGATGTCTTTGACAATCTCATTCTGCCTTGGGAAAAATTATTGTAACACAAATATTCCAGTTTTCCTTCTCTGTGGCAGATTATCCCAGAAATTTCTGAGACAATGAGGTCCCAATAGACAGAAAATGACTGATGAAGAAGAAAAAAAATCATGTCCTTTTTAGAAACAATCAGAAAAGTATACTAAATACCAACTGGAATTAAACACAAGCAATTTTTGAAGTTGACTCATAGTTGTGTTTAGGGAGAGGTCTTAGGGTATCAAAGACTTTGCAGCAGGTATTTTTCTGTTGAAAACTCGTACAAGCTCTCTTTAGTTCACAAGAAATTTCTAAGGAGAGAAGAGAAAAAAATGATCCATTTCACTCTGTTTTTAAGGTCATGAATGAAAAGAAAGATCCTTTTTCACAAGCATGTGTGCCAGTGAAAATCAACATCTAAAGCAGTTGATCCTCTTGTTCACTCAGTGTTTATTCTCCTGGGCATGCCATTTATATATTAACTTTTTCAGATCTTTGTGTTTGGTTTGTTATTTAAACTCAGAGAACTGGTGCTACTGGTGTTATTTGCTAATAAAAATGCTACAAAATAAGATACTCTGAATTTGTATGACTGTGTCTTAATATGTATCAATTCTTACCTAGAAATAAAAAGTAAGATCTGATATTTTTTTCCTTCATTATTTCGAAGTTCTGTTTACAATCATTGTGATTTTCTTTGCAGAACAACCAAGACATCTGCAGGTCAGGCAGAGAAACACAAATGCCTGTTAAAAATATAGACATCAATTTGAGTCTCTTCCCTGTATCATGTATATAATCAAAAGGGAAAGAAGAACAAGCAGAACTGATTTTTTTTCCCAAGTCATTAATAATGCTATCATTTTTTCTATCCTGCCTGCATTTACAATATCTGTACCTGATTACACATCAGCAATGTCATAACTTGTTTAAATTTTAACTTTGAATCTGATATTTCTTTTTTAAAAAATAAAAATCCTTGATTTATACATACAACAAAATAGTACTTTTTTGTAAGCAAAAGTTTTTAGGAAGGGCTGTTGCCTGTTACAGCTCTCAGATGTTCACAGAATGTTTCAAAACAGGTGTCTGGGGCTTGCACAGCAGTAAAATCAATGTGCAGGAGAAGAGAGACCAATTCCTGTGGTGGAACAAGGTATTTCGCATGCATCCACCTGCACATGAGCCTGCCTGCTTTTCAGGTTGGGCTGGAGGGAGAGCAGTGAGTGCACAACCCATGTACCTCTGTATTAATGACATGACCTTTGCTACCTTTTGGAAAGTTATCCTGTAAGGACTTAATCAAAAGATTAAAGAAACCACTGGGCCACTTCAAATTGATACGGGACAGTTTATAAGCAGGAGATACTGTAGCAGTGGCATGATTGTTAAACACTTACTTTGCATCTCTCTTTACAGAGAAACACAGAGGAGATCAGTTCAAGCCGCAGATCAGTTTACAGGTAATGACAGAGAGTGAAATAGATATGTACAGATTAGAGAATTGCTTCTTAAAAGCTTAAATCCACTTAATGCAGGCAAAGCATGCTGCCCTGATGAAATGAACCTGTTAGTCTTATTCCCTCACCTGCGAGTGAGGAAATAAGCAAAGCATTAGCTATCTTTTTCTCTTGCTTTGGGATTTGCTTTAGGGGATAGGAAAGTAGATAGAACAGATATAATTATTTTAACTGTTTGAAAAGAAAGCAAAGCATAACAAAAATAATTAAGAGTGATTGTTTTCATTTTGGGGGAGTGCTGGGCACCTTAGGAAAGGACAGAAGGCAGGAAGGAGAAAAAATTATCAAAAATAATGATGTTCAAATTAAAAACCTTCCACACTGCTTTGAATGTGATAAAATACCTGTCAAGTATCTGAACATCAGTGAGTGTGATGGACTGTACACCAATAAAAGCAAGTCTGGCACTTCAGAGTTCCTAGCTGCTCTGTGTTAGTAGGTATCCACTGTCTGTGCAGCTCCATTACTCTGTGTGTCAGCTGCTGTCCGTTTTCTGAATTGTCATCTGAGTAACTCGGTTTATGAGAGCAAGTGTTTAGGGCATTGTGCTGCCACTAATGGAGAGGAAGTATTTGGTAGGCAGGATATTCAGCTTTCAACATTTCCAAGAACTCATCACAATGCAAAACTAAGAATCTCAGTGCTGACCTTCTTTGCATCAGAAAGGAGTAGATATTTGGGTTGGTGGGTGAAGAGGTCTGGCACAGGAACAAACCTCACATCTCTGCAGTCACAACACACCTGCAGCTGGTCTGACAGGCCTTCTGGAGGTGTCATACAGAGCAGAGAGATAACCAGCCCATCCACTTTATAGGCATTTGGAAGCACAAGTGAATGAGTCAGCAGGGAAAACACATTTCTCACTAAATGACCGGATTTAACATGTGTGCATTTGTACCTGCTGTTATTATGTTCTCATTTTAATTTTATTGTCACAATTCCATTCTCAATGTTTTGTTGTGATGCCTTGATGCTTTACTAAAATGGAAGGGAAAATGACTCAGGAGTGCTATGAAGATACAAGTTGGTCTGTTTCTATCCAGCACTTGGTTCACTTCCAGGTTGTTTTGTTCAGTTTCAAAATGTCAGGGGAAAAAACAATGCTACAATTATTAATTTTTCAAGACATGCAACTTTAACAACACAGTTTTTTTCTGAAGCTGTGACAGTACCAGGAGAAATTATAACAGATAATAAGCTGTTCTGAAAACACCAGAAGCAAATAGATTTTATCTAAGCTGATAAGGGTATGAAAGAATATGAAGAACTCAGTAACAGGTGCAAACATACCATGGCTAATAGGAGTTTCACCCACCTCCAGAATTTCTTTAAGACTATCCGGATAATTGTCTAAAGGCCATATCTTTGGGTTGATAAAAGATGACATATTTGACTGGATCTTTTGGTCATCTGTTTGCCCTAGTCACAAAGCCTAATACCAAAAATGACTCAAGATGGATGCTGAAGAAGAAACATATTTTATACTTCCACCACGGTTCTAGATTGGTTTTCTGTGGGAGCAACTTACACAGACATATACATACAAACCAACACACTAGGCCAAAATTAACAAGGCCATTTCTTCTGTTATCTTCCAGCCTTGCTTGCTTCTCTCACACCCTTTCCCCCTTCTCATCTTTTTACAGTCACATCTACTCCCTTGTCCCCTTGCTGTGCCAATCACAATCAGAATGGGCTCATACACTCCATGAGTCTCCTTGGCTCCTCTGAGTGTCTGAAAAGTGTCACCTGGTAGCTCAAGAGATATGAGCTGAGGTCTCTCTTAGACCTCGAACTCTGCCCTACCACTTTGATGACAGCAGCAGAACAGTCAGGCTACCAAAACTGGGGCATAATTTTGTATTAATTACATGATTCAGGATGTTGAATAAGCCTCCTAAGAAGGAAGTGCAGTAATTTATCAATATATTCTGCTATAGCCTGTTGTGTTTTTTTTTTTCCTTTTTTTCTTTTGTTGTTGTTGTTGTTGTTGCTTTCTTTCCTCTTCCTTCTACAGTCTCGTCATGAAGACCTCACTGCAGGGTGATGAATTGAAATAGGCATGTATGCTCACAGCCCTTTAAGCTTTCCTCTGCCACTGTAGTTCTGCAGATGCCATGTAAACACAAAAAACTAACTCCTGTTGAGCCAGCTTCCCTTAGCAGGCAATGTTTGTTAAATACATGAACATTATTTGATTAATATACTGGTACCAAATGCAGTATCTTATGCCTTGATCTTGCAACAAAAAAGTGTCTGCACAGCCTTGTCTTATTAAAGACATGTTAGGCTGTGGTATAAAGGATAAACCCCTTTATTTGGCAGGGTGCTAATTCTTTATTGTGCATTTTATTGCTTCATTACTAACATAGAAAACTTCTGCATCAATTGACACTTCATTTTTGAACTCCTCATCAATTACATACACGGAGTTTGTCATACTTGAAAGCAACACCACGGGGGATAGAGTTATAGACTTCTTTTTTTTAAAGTTTTTATTTTTTGGAGGGAGAGGAGGTCAGGATTTTTTAATTATTTTGTTTTGTTTCCTTTCATCTATGAGCAGGAGTCTGGCAGCTGATTACTTATGTTAAAGCACAATTCAGCTTTGGACAGTAGCCTGAGCATCACCAGATTTACAAACCAGAGAATAATAAAAATTCTGTTGGTAGATTTTTGACATTGTATAACAGGTGTTATTTTAGATGTGAAGTCTAGCTCTTTACTGTATGCCTCAAGTAGAAAACACTGCAGAAAACATATGCATACTGAAAAAACTCAGAAAGTGTGGTGTTGATATCTACAGTCTGTAATTTATATAATATTCAGAAAAATATAAACAAAAGTCAGATGTGCTGTTACACAATTCACTCAGCTGCATTTTCCATTCCAGCAAGTAATATAACAGCTGGCTAGAGCAGTTTGGGCCTCAGTAGAATAAATGAAAAGCTAAACTTGCATTCACAAGGGAAGAGGCATGGGGGCAGGCACATGTGTGCGTCTGCACACAGGCAGAGATACAGTCACACCTATCAGATGTGCTACATTATTATCTGAAGGAATGGGACAAAATTGCAAAGCTGTCTCAAAGAGTAGCATCTAACTGGGTCAAGATATTTGGCCTGGCTTTGTCATCTTTATCATAAGGTAACATGGATAAAGACCTGTCAAGCCCCTGACTTCTGGCTTGATGGGATCTGTGTTCTAGGAGAAAGCCTAAAACACCATCTGGCTGACTCTCAGCAGTGTAGAAAAAGTCAACCATAGTACCAGAGGAAACAGAGAATTTAAAGAGTTGAGTCAGAGCAGAAAAGAGGCAAAAACAATGAGTGTTGCAAATACAATTGCTGTCAGTGTCCTGCTGATACGTTCAAGTATTCTACGAAGTACTTTATAAGAAATAATGAAAAATTAAATAATAGTATTGCAGCAGACAGCCACCATAGTCACATTTCTATTTGAATGAATATTTTAAATCAAATCATTGAAAACAACCCTCAGCATCTCAATTGGCCTGGAAACAGCAGTTTTTGTTTGCTATTCCTGGCAGCCTCTGGCAGGTCAGTGCAGACAATGCTAAGTTTTGGCTGCCCTGCATGGAACCTTGTTTTCCGGTACACATTCCACTGATAAAGTCTCCAGTATTGAAATGAAAGTCATTAGATGGAAGTTAAGACCTCACTGGTGGCTTATCACCACTGTTTTTCTTCTGCCCAGGAAAAGCGATTATAAAGTGTCAATATTTATATAAAAAGAGATGGAACTTCCATTAGTTAAACTAGACCAAGTAGAATTTAAAAAAAAAAAACACAAAAAAACCCAAAACAAACCAATAACAAAAACAAAAAACTAAACAAACAAAAACCAACCAAACAAAAAACCAACAACAAAAAACCCACAACAAAACTTACTGCTGTACACTGACATGGATATAAAGGAGAAAGGTGTGGGTCTGTAGAATGACTGCACATTTCTTTTTGGTTTTGTTTTTTTTTTTTTGTTTTGGTGGGTTTGTTTGTTTGTTTGTTTGTTTGTTTGTTTTTTTGTTTGTTTGTTTTGTTTTTTTTTTGTTGGGGTTTTTGTTTTTGTTTTTATTCTGTGTGTTTTGGAACCAGTGTTGCTGCAAGGCTGTGTTAGTCTTCAGTGGACCCCAAACCAACCACAGCCTCCCAGCACTCTCAAGAGATGACAGAGCCCCAGGCCCACAGGTGGCCCCATCCCTCCACCTGAACACCCCCAGCAAACAAACAGCCCCAGGCTTGTTCAGACGATGGTGAGAGGGGATTTGTGTCTTCTGGGGGAGAAGTGACAGAACTGAGCCACACTGATGATGTTCCTCCTTCTGTGGAAATTAAACTTTCACAGTTCCTAAAATGCTTTTGTCTTGGTGACCAACGCAGCATTTTTGTAAAGTAGTGCACTTAGCCAGTATGTTTAAGGAAGGAAATGTTGGTTTGTGGTAAAGGTACTGGACTAACTTTCCATTTCTAACTGTACTAAAGGCTTCCGGGGCAGGAATTTGACTCCTACAGCAAGACTAGTCCTACATCTTCCAGGAGCGTATTTTTAATCTGCAATACCAAAACCAGAGCCGTGAATGGCAGGGTCTTTGTATGGGTCAGCAATTTTAATTAATCCAGAATATTAAGTAAAAAAAAAAAAAAAAAAGGGGGGGAGAAGGGAGAAAAAAACAATTGCAGTTCTTCCAGTTTTAAATTAGGAAATTAAATTAGGAAAGTTGCCACAAGAACTTTCCAAAGTCATGGAATGACTCCTTTCTCTTTCATTTACCTTTTTTCAAAAATTTTTTTCCCCCTGGGAGAAGCTACTTTCTCCCACTGTCTTAACAAATCTGTCTAGTTTAGTTCCTACAATGAGCTTATTTATTGGGAAGAAGTGGAGAAAAAGAGCTGGTTTTCCTCTCAGCTCAATGTGAGGAGTATCAGAGAAAACTGCTCCTGTGTGTAACCCAGTTGTTACCTCAGCTACTGCTTCACTTTTAGATTGCACTGGAACTCGTTGAGCCATATGAAGCAAATTTTTAAAATGCCAAATCTGTACTACAGGACTGTCCCTGGAGAGAGAGGGTGTGACATTTGTGCTGCTGTGCTATTGTTATCTGTCTAGCAAGCAGAATATATCCGGCATCACATTTAGGCTGATAAATACGATGATAACAGGATGAAAAATTCCTTAAGCACTGATAGCATGTATTTACTGCTCCAAACCCATCATGGCTGTCACGTCAAATAAAGGAAGCAGGGACAGAATAGTTGCAGGGAATAGGCTATGTAAGAAGATTAGACAAATGAAAGACGGCATCCAACTATGTACTTCAGGAGTACAAATTGTTTCCTTATCCATAGGATTCTTTCTCCCCCCTTTAAACACATACTATAACACCTACAGGTACAGTAAAAACTGCCTGTATCCACGGATAAATCACAGCAGTCCCAGTCTGCAGCACAAATCACAGTGGATTTCTTAAGGTAAATCTGTAAATAGAAGAGTGCTGTGCTCCTGTTTCTCCTTGCTGGCATTTAGAAAAGCTAACAGCACAAATATGAGCATCTAATTTTTGAAACAGAAAACTCAGCTGATGGAGGGATTGGGAACTAATGAAGCAGGAAAACTACTAAAGTGCAAATGAGTAGAGCTTCAGTGGCATTGGATTGATAATTTCACCCAACAGAGGTTATTATACAGATACCTCATAACAGATCTCTGTGTGGAGGGATATGCTAGATTTTCCATTATGCTCCACACTTCTCCTGGATCAGCAGTTTCAAGATGAGATTTGTTTTTAATATTTTCAGTTTAGGAGAGCATTTTTGTTAGTTGGAAATTAGAAAATACAAAGGATCAGCATTTTTGCCAACACCTGGTTCAGAAAACCAAGCAATCAACCTTGGTTCAAATCCTGTACAGGTCTTGATAGTAGTAAGCCCTTTGACAGTAATTTACTCTGTCCCAAATAAGGATATATTTCACAAATATTGAGGGCAACATTTTCAAAAGCTAATCTGCAAGTGAATTGATACTTTCCTATTGCACATGTACTTGGCTATTCAACCTCTAGGTAGGATGAGATGAGTATGAGACATAACCATAATGAGGTAAGTTGATATTCATATCTCTGTTCTCCTAATGATTGTCAAGATGTGGTGTGTAGTGCTGTTTAAGCTATGTCATAGCATCCTTTTTTTTGCTGTGGGGTTTCTTTTGCTTTGGTTTGCCTTGTTTTGTTTTGCCTTTTTTTTTTTTTTTTTTTCTCTCTCTTCCCCTTGAATGGCACAGAATACTTGGAAAAGGAAGGTTGAGGGGTTTTTTGCTTTTATTTTTCCCTCCCTCGTAACTGATAACTCCTCAGCATGATGATTTGTAGTGGCAGGTTTACAGCTTACTCAGTCAGAACCATAAAACACTTTGGAGTCCTGAAGCTGTGGTCAGGCCATTTACTTCTCTTGTCTTGAGCTGAAATGTGTTGTCTAGCAACAGACAGCTCTCTTCGCTACACTAGTAGAAATACGACTCGTATCTCACCTGTTGCCTGTTCTCCATTCTTCTATCTGCCAAAAGAAAAAAAATTGCCTCAGTGAGGAAAAGTTTGGTGGAGTGTGCTTTATGTACTGCATCAGAGACACTGATAAAAGTATTTTAGCCCTGTTGAGATTGCATACTTATGCAGCAACAATGTAGATCAATTTGCATTAAATGCTCTTTTATGAGCAGATGAAACCTTAGAAGGGAGTAGCCTGAGACATAGTTTAAACAAAACTTTTTACCTCCACTAACTAGGATTTATTTTTGGGAGTGATACAACTTTTGGTGGTGATTATTCAGGGTCAAAACATACAGACCATGTGGTTGTCCAACAAAAGACCTTGTGATGACAGCTAGACAGGCAGCAGAAACTGCCTGCACATACCACCCCCAAAACACTCACACCTCAACACACCCCTACAGGCTTTAAAGCTGTCAAAATATTATAAAAATTTCTGTGTTCTGAGAAACTCAACTTTACACTCTGTGATTAAGGAGATGTCTTCTAAAATATGGTTACAAATTGTTATGCTTTGCAACAGTTCTGTGTGGCTGCAAAAATGATATGTTATTTCTATACCTGCCAAAAAAGGCTGGCTGCATTGATGAGTGTGGCATAGGGAGAACGGTGATGAGAGCTCTGCCCTCGGACACAGTGGTAACTCTAACCACAGTTCAATTCTTCCTCAAGCCAGCAAGTGAAATAAATGAGCATTTAAATGTAATACCTAATAGACACTTGTCAGGAGAAGAAAACCACTATGCAGTCCAGCATGACTGCTAATCCTTTCTCAAGCCTAGGGCAGCAGTGAGCATAAATCATCCTTAAGATGCTTTGGCATACCTTTGCAAGACAACTGGAAGATCACACATAATATCAGGTTCTGCTAACCTTATTGCTACTCCCTCTTAATGCACAACAAAATAAAAACTGTAAGATAACATTTTTTAATACATCACTTCTAAAAATTTAAATTAGAGAAGGGAAAACCAACTGATTTCAGAATTTGTTTTACAAATTTAAAAAATATTTTTCTTTATTACTCAGTGCAGATCTTTTTAGACCCATATGCAGCAAATTGGTTGTTACATGGAATTTTAAAGGTATTTAAGCCAGATTCAGTGCCTAAGTGTTTTGCAGGGCTAAGTACTTAGACTTTATAATTTTAATCGAATTTGTAAGCTCATTATTTCAATTACACTTGAATTTGAGTGCTGTGCATACATAGTACACTTCATAAATGTTTGACATCTCTATCTTTTTTAACATCACAGTGGATCAACTTTATAAATTGTGTATATTGCAATAGATGCATAATCTGATAAGAGTTTAAATATTACTTAGATAAGGACAATTCTATCCTTGCTTAGAACTATGTAATTCTAAAGTGGGTTTGTTTATTTTTATAGTCTTTCTGAATTTCAAAATCATTTTCCTGGGCATGACTGCTGACTTAAATAGTACAGTAGCATAGGTAGTCCATGTACAAAAACTTTCATAATGATAAAGCTTTTGCTCTATTAACAATGCAAAAAAGGGCTGAGCAAGATTTTCATATATTAGTTCTGGACTCAATTGAATGAATTTTGTGAAATGGGCTCAGAAATCTAGTATATTCATTGGAAACATCCCCAGAGTGTAATACTAGGCAGAATACATAAATGGTTCTCTTCTACACAGTCCTAGATTCCATTAGAAACAGATGCCAAAAGCACAGCAAGCTATTATAAAGAGTATATTTGTGAGAGTGCTCTTCCATCTCTGGCTGCTCAGAGTCTTGCCCTGGGTAGCATTTTCTTTCAATAGACTAAATTAAACTTTTAATAAGGCAGACCTATATGTAAGCCCAGTATTTGAAACGGCTTTTTCCCTATGTCCTGCTCAAGAGTGTCAGGTCAGCCTGAGGAACTTATTTCCTTAATATATCACAAAGCTGAAGCTTGGTAAAAAGGTAACTAGAGGTATGATAGATATAAGCATATGTTACTTCACACAGAACTAAATCTAAGAGGTTGACTGCATTGTTCTTTGAAACTGTGTTTCTATCCATGATGTTTGTGCTGTAACACAGTGGAGTCATAAGGAGAAAGACAACGACCACACTAAAAAGGAGAAGCCAAATGCATAGCATCCATCCACACTGAGTGGCAAAGTGCCAACTGACAGGACATTCAGTTTGCTCAGCTAACTGTATCACAGACAGCAAATAAGAAACATATGCATTTTCATGAAGCCCCTGGCTGAAACTTCATCCAGAAGAGCAAGCCTTAAAGTAAATAGACAAAGACAAATTAAATAGAAGAAAAAAAGTATGTTTCTTTGGCGCTAAACCAAATTCATGTGAAAGCCAAGAACAGCTTGAGAACCAATTTCATTCTAATAAGCAAATGTTAGTGAAGTATGCTGTTTTATAGAAAATTTTCAGAGAGGCACTTTAATATACCTCAATGGATTTGGAAGATAAGTATTATTTATCCCCATTTCACACAACAATGCAAATGAAGGTCATTAAACTTCTTGTCCCAGGATATGTGGGATCAAAATAGCCTTGTTCTAATCCTTTCTCTCCAAGGCTGCCATATACTACTCCTCTGTATGCTCTAACTTGCACAGTTCTGGTCAGTACTAAGATGTTTTTTCTCCTGGGCATTACTGAAAATCTGATAAGTTTCTGTGCTGGATTAAATGCAATTCATGCCAGGAGTCTATTATCATGCCAGCTACTGCAGGCAGCTGTAAACCATCCATCTGGCATGTGAGAATAATGATCCTGATACATATTCAGTGCACTTCCCTGAGTACTCTGGAAATCAGATGCACTTTAGGAGTAAATTAGGAGGCAAGAGCAACCTGGGAACACAGCTATCTGAGGCAGTAACCTGCCTTAAATATTTTCATGAGCACTGAAGCTTAGAGGAAATGATGAAATAATTAATAGTACTTTTCCCCTCTTTTACCAGGTCCACTCTTGAGAAACAATGAAATTTGGCTTCTATCTTACCCAAGATGGATGTAATTGAATGTCCGGCCGTTTCATGAAAGAAAGGTTGAAAAGTTTCTGGCAGTTGCATCACTTAGGGTGAAACTCATTCTTCCTGCCCTTTCCCCACCAATTCTGGTACAGAAGAGGAAGTATTTTCTAATGTGCTCCTCCATCTTTTCCCTTGGCCCAGGCGTTAAGCGCCTGCTGAAGACTCAACTGCCACATATCCCTTTTGCAAAGCAAACAGATGAAGTTACTCAACCAGAAGCTCTGTGGAAAAATGCTGAAGATGTTGTAAGTTAAGGTCTGATACTCGAAGCCACAGAACAGATTGCACACCAAGAACATATGAGAAATAGTTGATTTCTTCTTGTGCCGCTGTTGATTAATAGTGGCAGAGCTGCTGTTGCACTGGTGATGTCCTCAAGGGCTCTTGACTTACAAATGCAGCAGATGGCAAGAAGATGCCTGCCTGTTCTGTAAGAACCAATTAGAAACATAACATGTCTCTTCTATAAGGACTGCCTTTCAGACAGAGAAATAATTTACAGTAATTTATCAATCCTTTTTTGAGTGCCTGCTCTATGTCTTTTAGTGGCTGGAAATTATTGCCACATAAATTATCTCCTTCTCTTTTCATATTAAGATAGCAACAGCCAAGGTGATCAAAGAACGGGAATATTTCTGGGCCAATGTCATAGCTTCAGAGCAGGCATTTGATTCATAAACCTCATTTTATGTTTTATGTAGAGACATCCATCATAATGGTTACAGCTGTTTGCTGGGAAAGCATTTTGAAGTTAAGAATAAACTTCCTTGCAGGGAATCAAAACTGGTCCTCACAGATGATTTATAATTTTTCTTTTCTCAAATATATGAACATTTGTTGTCCCTTAACCCCAACGGGCAACTAAGCCCCATGCAGTCCCTTCCTCACTCCCCCAGAAGCAGGACTGGGGAGGGAGTCAGAAGAATAAAAATGAGAAAAGTCATAGGTTGAGATACAGACAGTTTAACAGGTAAGGCAAAAGTTACACATACAAGTGAAAAAACCAAGGAATTAATTTATCCCTTCCCATGGGCAGGCAGGTGCCCAGCCATCCCCAGGAACACAGGGCTCCATTGTGCATAATGGTGACAAATGCCATCACTCCAGATGCCTGCCCCTTCCTTCTTCTTCCCCCAGATTTATGTACTGACCATGGCATCACATGGTCTGGAATATCCCTGGGGTCAGTTTGGGCCAGCTGTGTTCCCTCCCAGCCCTTTGTGCACCCCCAGCCTGCTTGCTGGTGGGGTGAGAGGCAGAAATGGTCTTCATGCTGTGTAAGTGCTGCTCAGCAATAACACAAACATCTCTATGTTATCAACACTGTTTTCATCACAATCCAAAACACAGCCCCACACTAGCCACTGTGAAAAAATACCCCCACAACTCTACTCTAAACAAGCACTCTATTTAAAATGTTAGTACCAGTTATACTAAATACTTCTATGCCACACACAGTATAGGAAAAGATGATTCATTTATCAGGACTGAGTTTTTACTTGAATCACTGAAGATGCAGAAAATATTAGAATTGGATTACTTTTGGGTTTCTGTCTTTATTGGCATGACCAATTTTACTTATGTACATGGAGAGAATGTTGGAAAGCAACCAAGTCACTTATTTAGAGTGGTGGGAACACAGGCATTTGGCACTTGCATGGATCGTTCTTTTGAAGAGCTGACAGAGTTCACAGATCTTTGAAGAGTTCACAGAATGTTCTGAATTGGAAGGATCATCAAGTTCAGTTCTTAAGTGAAGGTATCAAACATACAGGTATCAAACCTGCAACCTTGGCTTTATAAGGGCTCTTAAAATCACAAAATAACAGAATATCCTGAGTTGGAGGGAATCTGTGACGAACACAGAGTACAACTCCTGCCTTCACACAGGGCAACCTAAAATTTAAACCGTATGTTGCCCTAATGCCTCTTGAAGACCAATAGGCTTGAGACCATGACAACTTTCCTCAATCACTTGACCACCCCTCAGTAAAGAACCTTTTCCTACCTGCAATACGAACTTCTCCTGCTGCAGCTTTAAGGCATTCCCTTGAGTCCTGTCAGCACACACCAGATGAGAGATCAGCATCTCCCCTTTCACTCATGAGGAAGGTACACACAGCAATGAGATCATCCCTCAGGTTCTTCCAAATGGAACAAATCTAAAAGCCTCAGCTACTCCTAATAAGCCATGACATGTAGTCCTTTCACCACCTTTGTTGCCCTTTTTGGACTAATTCTAATATTTTTAACTCCTTCTTATACTGGGGAGCTGAAAACTCTTCACAGTGTTTGAATGTGGCCACAGCAACAGTGGATGTAGGGGGATATTTGCTGTTGATCCGCTGGCTGTATCATGCTTAGTGCACTCCAGGGTAGAGCTTGCCCTTTTCTAGAAATACTGGTTTTATTTCTTGTCTCTATTCACCTCAGGAACTGTTGATTATCATTAGGGAATCCAACAAAATTATGATTAGATACCAAAATAGAAGATGGCACAATGGTTGTACTCCACTTTTATTCCTGGAGTTATTGTCCATCACATAAATCCAGAAGTTAGTCTGAAAATACCTTATAATTAAATTACAAATCAGATATAAAGTGCATCAGGCCAATTATTTTTGTAATATCAAATTTTTTTGAATGACAAAGAAGTGTAAATCTGTCACAAACCTGTTTCAATGATTCCCTGAGCATTGCCATCCTTCAGAATAAATTCATCCTGTGCAAGAGCCCAGAGATAGCTGTGAATGCATGAGTGGTGGATTGCTCTCAAAGGACCATTTGTCACCTGAGAGGCAGTAAAATGCAGAATTTGGAGAAGTTGCCCTTTACATCCTAACCTAGGTGACTTACTCAAACATGGTGTTAAATTTAGCTAGCTCCCAGGCTATCAGATAAGCCATAACTCTTTTCCCTCTCTCCATTGTGAGGAATAGGAAGGAGGCAATTCTGGAGCTAGAAATCAGACTGAGTTCTTGGGGGTTCCTTGTACAATTTTCTTTGTTGCTCGTGAATGTAGTTTCCCTCTATCTCCACACCTTAACAGCATCTCCCACTTCCACACTGTTGATTTCAGACTGCAAGGCAGAGAAATTAATGCCTATTAATTTAACAGTCTTGTACTGTTACTGGTGAGGGGGAGACAGGGACTGAGAAAGGTGAATGAAGCAAGTAACTTTATTTTCTTCAGAGGTCTAGCACAATACCTTGCTCCGACATTACTAATGGCAGAACTGACTGAGACTTTCTTTAGCCAGTGGAAATGATCTCAGACACTGTCTAAGTTAAAACAATCTAAGGACAACCATAATTTTACATCTAGTGGCGTAGAAAAAGGCAACTAGGGTCTCTGGGCATCTCTGAGACATGACTTTGTAAGAAAAATGATGTCCATGTCGTGAAGAGGAATTTCTACCTGACCAGTTTGAAGACCAGCCTTTCTACAGTTTGGCCTGTATTGAGCTATTTAACAACAAAATAGGGGAATTTACAAGAATCTTTCAGTAAGAAATGATCGAATTCTGCATATAGAGGGCTCCCTTTCTTCTACTATTTCACAAATGTAATTAATTCTGTGGCACTATGTGGGCTGATATGTAAACTGTTGCCATTACTTTTTAAGTAAATTCTTGTTTATGAAAGCCAGTATAATAATTAGTGCACTAAACTTACTAATTAGCTAGAATTTATGATTTACCATGAGTAATTTCTAACTTGATTTGTTGAGAATTTATTGTGGTTTATACATATGCTTATGTATTTAATTTACTTATTAAACTAATAAAATCTGCAAACATGTAAACATCCTTGGGCTACTTGGTGTCTGCAGGAAAGGTCACTTTCTACAGGCTGTGTGTTCTTACAGATCTTCTGTAAGTGCTCCAGAACAGGAACATCATGAACTTTTGAATACTTGTGTCCAAAACTTTTGAATCTCTGAGTGCCTACCATCTAAAAATTCCTCACTTTTCCCTAGCAATTTGTGTTTCCCAAACATTTCTGAAATATTTCTGAAGCCCTTCTAAGGCCTTCCTGTTGTCTCTGTGTGGTTCTGTCCATGATCTGGTTTTCTTCATTCACATCCTAAAAGTAGCTTGGTGAAGGTTAATCTCACTGAGATGAGCTCATCTACCTGTGTTTTTTGAGGAGTTAATTTATTCATCAGATACCCAAGACATTCACTGGAGAAGGCTGGAATTGTTGCAAATGTAATGTTGGATTATGTCTTGGATACCTTACTGAAATTCAGTTAAATGATTCGCTGAAAACAAAGTATTGGAACAATATTGTTTCAAACTTGAAATGGCCTTTGTGGTCTTGTGGACCAAAGTAATGTGTTATGTATTACATGCAGAGTAAAGCTTATCTCTACAAACAGTGCATGGAAAGAAAATCCTGCTAAAATTAAACAATCAAAGAAGATAGGTGAGGTGTGACTTTATGCAGTAAACAGTGATTGAGAAAAGAAAAGAAAACAGTGGGACTCAGCATGAAGCAAATTAATTCATGCTGGAGTTTTATGCTCCTGGAGAAATTAAATTGCCCACTTCCTAATCAGCATGGCTCCCTGCCATGGCAGCTCTTTACTTTGTATTTGCTCTTCAATTTTTAGTATAGTTTGTTCTGTATGGAAATTCCCTAATTTACACCTTTACTGCATTTTAAATATTTTTATTTTTCAATTATTCCACAACAGTATTTTTCTTTGTATTACTCTGAGGAAATCACCATGCTGCTATGATCATTATTTTTTCTTCCTGATGAAAAGACAACTTACTCTCCCCACTGCGTTCTTTATTTCTTATTTGTTTACTTTCCATAGGAATGAGGTTTGAGACCATGCTGCCATAGCATCTATGAAACACAGTAATACTTCATCCCTTTTGTGGGCTAAACATATTGAAAATACTCCATACTATGTGAAGAATAAATCAAGACCACCAAATTTTAAGCAATATATAAAACTAAAATTCTGTCAAGGACAAACCTCCAGGACTAAAGCCACAAATAGATAATGAGCACATTTAAATAGTAATCCTACAGACTCTGTTTTTGAGTAAGTTTGGAAACAAAGAATGCATTCCAGATCTTAACTAGCATCACCACATATCATTAATACACCAAGATTGTGTCTGCAGTCAAGAACTGTTATTTTCCCTCATCCAGCTGAGTCTTTAAATCTGCCAGCATGAGTGCCATCCATTCTTCAGAAATGGTATCAGCAGCTTCAGAGAAAAAGTAAATACCTATTATATGCTATAAAGGAACCCTGGGATAAACTAGAAAATTTTGGAAAAGGCATCAGTATTATACCACAGTATAAAATACAAGTTTTCTACTGCATACACTTCTTTCAGTTTGCTTTGTTATAAGGTATTCCTAAATGTGTTACACATGCAATCAATATCCTGGCATAAATTATTATGATAACTATTTGTAATTCATAATTTTAAAACTCTGTAAAATAAGGCAATATTTTAGCAGACTGAAATACAGAAAGCAAATGAGGTGGTTTTGTCAGAATCAAACTCTGATTAGGAAGATCACTTAAGAAAAGGACTAAGTATAAGTATGTGCCTCAGTTTGCATTTTTTTGGTTAGGGTTTAACTTAACCATGCTCTTAATGTGTTTTATTGAGCTGGAGCCAAAGCTCTGTCTCTGAGCTTTTATCTCTGCGCTGTTCTGAGTGTAGGAACAAAACACAGCAGAACTGGCAGATATTGTGAGGTTTCCATTATTTCTAAAGGACGTCATTTTTAGTTGATACCTTGTGAGAAGAGCTCATCAGATTTATGTCTCCGAAAACGAACTCTGGCATGATCTGGCCTTGAGCCCAGACACTAAGCTTTAGCTTAAAACCTGATTCACATCTGACTCTGAACACCTCGTCAGCTCCTTGTTGATGATACAGTATGGAAAGTGAATTATCTTGTAGCCTGGAGAGGCATTTCATCAATACAGGGATGACATGCACTGTGGAACACCACTGGAATGTCTAATATGGAAAAGAGAGGAACAGGTCCTTGGGATTTCTATGCCTGCATCTATCCCTATCACCACATTTCTTTCAGCATTCTGTGTTTCTTTTTTAAGACTCAACATTGGCATTTTGACACGTATCTGTAAAGATCTGAAACTAACAGTAGAATTCTGATTCTAGTGTCCAGTTTTGCTGAAGCTTCTAGAGATTTACTGAAATTTGCATTAATGTGTATAATTTGTTAAGGGCTGCCACAGTGTTTGCAGCTTGTTTTCAAATTAATCACCATAAGCCTTCTTTCCAGGTAAGTGATTTTAAAAATTTGCCTTAGCTAGAATGGTTCCCTTCACCATTTTTTCCTCTTTGTCAGGAAGAATAAATGAAAAATTTGCATTCTAGCCTTTGGTTTCTACTTAATTCTTCTTTTGACAAGCTAACATGTGGACAGTTCCAAATTGCTGCATTCCTATTACTCATGATACGCTGTGGGTAACTTCTGCTAATATCTCCTTCTATTCTGGCAAGTAAAAATCCAAAAAGTCTGGGTGATCTAGCTGGTATTTAGCACAGTCACAATAAATTGGCAGTGATTATGGAAGCCTTCTAGTCTCGGTTCTGTTTAATTCACTCCCCTTGCACATGGAAAACTTGTGTATAGTATTTTATATCTCATGGACAAAATTCTTGTCTGTGCCTTTAAAACATAGACATTGCCCATTATATGAGAAGTACTTTAAGCCTTTTATGATGTTATTTCATACTAACTCTAGTGGTAGAAGCCTTGAGGCATTTCAAATGTTCTTGTGATGCCTCTTCCATCAAAAGACACTTTTAGCCATATTAAGTATATTATCTAGTGTATACGACATTTCTCTAGTGTATTAGCCCAAACTCTTTCCTCTGAAATACAATGCCACTATATAAACTAATTTGATTTTCCAAAATTATTATCCCAGTGACATTTAAAATTATAAACAACTATAGCAGAGAACTTCAAGATCTATGCATGAAATACTGCCTCTCTCTGATAAAGTAAAAGATGTTGTTTTAATTTACTTTGCTTGCCATGGTTTTCTGCCAGATCCACTGTGCTCACATATCTAGGTAGAGGAACACAGTGGATGAACACACGTCAGGTGCATATGGGACAAGTCAGGAAGTGTCTGAGGTTGACTAGCTCTGTTTACTCATTTAATTTAACATCTGGTGATTGGTTCACTCCATTTATTTCAGCTTAGCACCCTACCATAATTTCTCTATACAAGAAGAGAAATACACTTTAGAAAATTAGAAGGTCCCCAATGTTTCTCAACAACGCAAGATCACAAAATGACAAGAACATGTTACAAAGGCTCAGATCTACAGTATTAAATTCTGCATGGTTCCCTATAATAAATGTTCATTTCACAAAGTATAATGACCTACATGCTTCATCTTCATGATCCAAAAATTCAATCAAACATTGTGATGCCGTCAGTCTCTGCAGTCAGACAGCAGCAACTTGGCATCCAGCACTTTGAATTATCCTGTGACAGCAGTCTGAGCCAATAGCTGTTTTTGAACAATATACTAGAAAAACAAACATGCCAGCTGCAGACATTGGGAGTGCATCAGATGTAGTGGATATAGCCTTAGGAAATGCAGGGAAGTATCATTCTTGGGTTAACTGCAGGCTTTCTGGCTGATTAAGGAACATTATTATCTGAGACTTTTCTTCTCAGTCATGGGTCAAAGTGCAATGCTGCACACAGTAAGACATCACTGCAAAGGAAGTCTCTGCTGATGAGGCATTTTAATATAAGGATAACAAAATTTGGTACTGAATTTTTAATGTTGTCTTACATGTCTTAATAAAAGTATGTCTGAATTCTAAGATACTTCTGTAGCTGTCTGCATTATCACCAGGGTGGCATCAGGCAAAACTGCAAAAGTGATCTCTGATTTTCTATAAAAATTGAGTCGTTTCTTTAGAATCTAAATAACTATAGATTACATTTGATTTTGAGAAAACCTAGCACTTTACTGTCAGCAAAACAAGCGATCTATTAAAAACCAACAAAAGAGATAATAAAAATATAATAGCTTCATGTTTTCTGTCTCTATTGTAATATTTCTCACTGTTTCCTTTTTGTCCCATTGAAAGTGCTTTTACTTCTCAAACTATTGCAAGGAACATTTCAGTGGCTACATTTCAGTAAAGAATAAGAAATCCTTAAATAATGCACAATACTTTCAGTCATAGGAAAGAGAAAAACAGGCTGTGCTATTATTACTTTGTTCAGGCCTGTCCTGAGTGATGTTTTTGTTGTTGCAAAGTAGATCTCCGGAAATCTGTACTGGGGAAACACTTTTTTCTAATTATTATTATGTTCTGTTCATGCTGGTTCTTGAGCTAGGATGAATCATCAAAGCTGTTTCATCTCTTAGTCATCTCATCGGTTGGTTTCTTTGTTATGCAAAAGAAAATATGAAACTATTCCAGGAAGTCAGAAGTAAAAATAAATTCCATTTAAAAATAATTGGGCTAATATTACAATTACTTCACTTCATGAGTTTGAGTTGATTTATGTTGAAGAATCTTAAATATCTGATTGCAAAACTCCACATACAATAGACGTAAACTTTGTGGTTTACTGGGCAGATTTGGAAGAATTGGAACAGGAAATAATCCAAAAGTTTGATGATTAAAATAGCCAGAAGGGCCACAAAATCTCTTGAAGGTTAATGCACTTATTGTAAGAGAGGATTTATTCGACTCACTGTTCCTAAAAAAGCCTTGAAAACTTGCAGCAAGAGCTCTGACGGATGTTTTGTTTCTGAAATGCAATTTTTATTAGGGCATTACTCAACCAATCTCTTTATCTTAATTAAAAGTCATCCCTTCTGTTCTTTGTGTGCCATCTAATATTATTATGAGGTATTTCATGTCATAAGTGACTCTCATGGCAAATGGCTGTCTTGTTCATAATCTGAAAGTAAAGGAAGAATTTCTATGTTAATTTATTGATTTAGCAGACTTTTTTTAAGGCATAAGAATGTGTGAGGTTGCTATGGAAAATTGAATCCAGTACAGGGTTAGGAGCATTATATAGCAATGTTTGTAATGTAATTAAAAAAAAAAACAAACCTTGGATTTAAATATAAGCAGAAATAGATGTAAAACTGATTGAAAAAGCCTGGCCTTTCCTCAGCAAAAAATGTAACAGCAATGTTTAGCAGCTCTACATTTGGCTTGGGAACATCAGGCAGTGGGAGTCACTAACATCAAGTGCACTGACAGCCCTGGCTGTCCCTGCCTGGCCCCACCTTCCCACACTCCAGGGCCCTGTCTCAGTCCCCTGGAACAGCCAGCCCCAGCAATGTCACAGCAGGAATCACTTCCAGCTCCCCACTGCACTGCCCTGATGGCCCCTGGATCCCATCACAGCTATCCCCAGGCCCAGGGAGGTGCCCAAAGCCCAGGACTGGGAGTGCCCATGGTGCCCTTTGCTCCTGGCTGGGGCTGTGGGATGGGCTCTGCTCAGCCCACAGAGCCAAGTAGATATATTGATGGCTTGTATGCTTTAAATTATTTTTCATTTTAGTGACAAACAGGAGAGTTGTTCGTTAAGATTAAACTGGAACATTCTATAATGTGTATTTTTTCCTGACAGCATGTTAGAGGTGATGAAAATGGATTCTTACCTTCTCTACACTCTGCCCTCTGGAGGCTTCCCAATGGTGCCAGAGACAGCATTTTGGTCCTGGGGATGGATTAGAGTGGACAGAGATCACCTACAATTGTCATGGAAGGAAGACAGCAGCCAAGGAAGGAAATGGTGAGTAGAATGGTGGAAAATGGAGCTTATTTCACTGCTCTTCCTCGGTGTATTTCCTAGACCACAATTAGAGCATCTGTTTCTGAGCAGGGATGCTCTGCTTCCACTCTTATATCCCCAGGGATATTCTACCAGTCTTGACCTCTCCTTCAGCAGGAGCACTGAAGGATGCCAGATGTTTTCCTACTCCAGCCAATTTGCTGCCTTACTTTGCTTCTGCCCAGAGCTGCCCTGTGTTGCTGGCAAAATGCTCCCATTTTCTCATTTTCTCAATGTGTTCCCAAAAGGTCACCACAAACTCATAATGCTTTCCTGTGTGGGCAGCTGTTTTCAAGTTCTGTCTGCTGAAAGCCTTGAGAAGAGGCAAGCAGCTCCTGACTCATCCTTGATGCATAAGTAAGGATGACTTGTTGGACAAAACACACTGTACTGTATCAGCAGTAGCATGGTGAGACAACAGAGCAGGCCTTTCCTCAAAAACATTCACATTGTCTAGGGAAGAAGTCCCCGAGGCAAACAGAAGTTTGACTGATCTGGGAAAGGAGCAGCAAGCTCCCAGTCTCCACTGCAAGAGGGGAAGCACATCCCTCTGGGTCTGTCACTGCAGGGGTAAGGTGTAACTGTGCTGCTCCTGGGCACAGCACCTCGGGTCCTTTGTGGGCATTAGGAAGACACCTAGCCCAAGCATGTCCTGGCATGTGCCTGATGCAGCTGGGTGACTGGATCTAGTCGTGGCTGTGCCCTGTTTTTGTTCATGTGTCATTTCTTCCTTATGCTGCTACGGAACCCCACGTAAATAAATAATAATGTTTCCTGCTTTAAACAATGCAAGAAACCTTCACAGTACAAGGTCAGATCAACAGTTCAGAAGAGAGGGTATGAAGAAGCACCAGGAGGGTGCTGCTGTGCTGGGGCTGTGCCATGGGAGATGAGGGAAGGGGGGATGAGGGCTGGGTGCAACTCCACAGAGCCCAGGGATCAGGGACAGCAGTCAGGGACAGCCCAGGCTGACCTACAGGGGTGATGGGGCAGGTCCTGGGTGTGTCAGAGTTGGGTTCAGGGACCTGCTTGGCCAGGCACAGCAATGTCTCTCAAGCCAGGACCCTTAGCCAGAGCATGATGCAGCTCCCAGGAGAAGCAGACATAGTGTCCTGTGAGGCTTCTCCCTGGTCCTGCTCCTGCAGCTCTGCCTCCGGCAACTTGGGAGCATAACTGTGCTGTGTCAGAGCTGTCTGAGCTCCAATGGGCAACTCCAGAGGAGGGGAGACAGACGGGTGGAAGGAGGTTGCAGAGGCTGGTGGTGCACTGGAGGCTGATAGGGAGTGCTGGTGTTTATCCAGATGTACATCAACAAAGACGGTGCAAGGAGTCCATTTGTGAATGTATTAACAGGCTGGCACTGGGAAAGACTACATAATTATTTTCAAAAATGTTTGGAATTCTCCAAGATGGATTTTTCAATGGTCTGAACTTCCTGTCCAGTGTCACAGATGGCAAAAGACTGAGACCATCAGTAACTGAAGAGGATAATTTGAGGAATACTAAGAAGGAAATTAAAAATTAGACATAAATCATGGTAATGTTTTCCTATCATTAATGTATGAATTAAATACACCATGAAGTAGGAATAGTTAATTAAATCCTCTTAGATTAGAGCTATTTCCAATTAGTTCTCTTCCAAAAACTGACAAGGCTTTGTCAGATTTTTAAGGGACAGTCACTTAAAGGTGTTTCATTTTGGGAAAGATTCTGCCCACCAGATCTAAAGCAGTATACTCTGTTCCAAATAGTGTCACATGGTGATTTTTCAGAGTATAAACTGTGGTGATGATTTCACTCCATGCCTACCTTTTCTGTATCCTTTTATTGAAAAGTTTTAAAAGTAGATACTAAAATCCTTTCCCCCACGTTTAGTTTATACCTATGACTTGAAACTTTCTGCTTGGTTCCGACAATTTTTTCTGCATTTAGAATACATGAGGCTGGTTAATATAAAGCTCTGCTGGGTGCAAGCAGACCATATTCATCCTCAAATCCAGTAATTTTATAACTTGTTAAGGAACCTTCTGAGAAATAGTTATACATTATGAGGCTTCAAAATGCTCTGTTTGTAATGAATATGCAAAGCACAGCCTGCTGTATATACAGGATTTATTTTGTGTATGGGATATATATTGCAAAGGCAATTCAATCAAATATATATGACAGGCAGATAAAGCAAATGCGTTCCACAAAAAAATAAAAATGCATCTTCTTTCAAGAACCCTTCTTCATTAACTACTTGATCTTTTTACTTACTGGCCTTCAGGTCAGTCTTTAAAGCTTAGAGAAATTTAAACTGAAATAATAAACTTAGTGTTTGAATAGTTATATTATTTAAAAGCTATAATCAAGCCATCTGATTAAAATAAATAAGTTGCATGTAGATCTGTTTAATGTTTCACTAGCATATCATTTTAATGCAGAGTAGGTTCTTTACAGGGAATCCAGCCTGTCACTGGATGTTTAAATTTTCAGTGTCTGTTGTCATGGCAACATGAATAGACTCTGGTACCCACTGTGCTCAACATAAATTAATTTAAAGTCATAGCATCTTGCTTTTCCTAAGATTTACTGTGGTTAAAAAAAGCTATACTTGAAATAGCATTAAAAATACAATGTTTCTAAACTAATTAATGGTTTTACTTGAAGAATTGAGTAAATTGATCTTAATAAATAATGTATGTGTGGAAAAATTTTTCCTCCATTTCTAGTGGAATCATACTTTTCAAATAATATAACTGACATATTTTAATCATTCTTTACTTCTGAATGCTCCTGTTTTCAGTTGCAGTGTCAGTGATTTCAAATCTGCATGTTGGACTGTGAATTGCTAGTGTTCAAGATTTCCCCTAATTTCCTGGACCTTTTTGCAGTATTGTAATATTTCTATGAAAATTGTCAACTTATGTCTTACGTTTAATTTTATTTTAACATGTTTAATGAACAGAAAAATCTGTAAAAGACAGCAATGTATACATTAAAAGGAAATGGAGAGAGTCATGCATGTGATCCCTGGGGATTCTCATGGTTCTAAAGAGGATTAAGAAGAGTTATTAAATGAATGTGGTAAGAGAGAGAAGATTGTTCCAGCAGGCATAACAAAATTATTTTTTCCTCTTGATATTTGTAAAGTCACTCACTCACAGCCTAATCTACCCTCTAGATAAAATAAAAGTAGCTTAAGATGTACAGCATTTGAAGGGTTCCTCAGTGCAGTACACTCTCCATGACTCTGTTTTGCATAACATTGACATTTTAAGAAAATTCTGTGGTTTAACTTTCCTGATACAAGTAGGTATTACATATTTCATTTCTTATGGCTTGTACAGTACAGTACACTTCTCAGAGGACTAATGCTGTATCAGTTCTTTGAAAGAGTGTTTCAGTTTCATTTTATGTTTATTTAATGATTCTATAACATGCATGAACAAAATGCAGGCATGTCAAAAAAAATTTCCATTTGAGTGAGTGTTTTGTAGGTAACCAAAGCCTAAATTTCACTATTTATTCAGGAAATCTGAAAAAAAGACCATCATTCAGTATGAACAATCATCTAGATATTGAGTTTTACATAATGAAACACTTTACACTGCAATAAACCATGTTGTTCGCATTCTGTTTAATTTCTGTGTGGAAAACACTGATTAATATTTGCCGCTTTAAAATATTACTGCTGAAATTCACATGTTAATGTCTGGCTGTGTCTCTACGTGCCTAGCAGTTGTAACCTTGCCATATTGACACATGCTGTAATGAGACATTTAAGAAAGCAGGAATGTGCTGCAGCTCTGCATGACTCATTTGCACCAGCCGTGCACACTCATTAATAACCCAGCAGAGACAGCAAATCCCAGTCTGAGGCTCTTGCGGGGATTTGGGCTGCTGCAGTTCTTATAAAAATGTTAATGGTTGCAAACTCTCCTCGTTTGGGTTAAATCTTCCAAACACCTCTATTTCTTAATGAGTGAGCTGTCATTCATTATGTTAAATCTTCTGTAATGAGCTTCAGAGGAGAAAGGCCCTGATCGCTCTTCTTGTTTGACACTGATGGGACAATTACAGTGTTATAAATGACTTCATTTCATAGTCTGCTTGATTCAAACTGGAAGTGAAATAGAATCTTCTCAGCCTTGAATTGCTGAGAGCGGTTTTCTTTTCAGTTCAGTGAGCACTAAGCACCACAGAGTTCGCAATAAAGTTGCAGAATCACAATGGTGTATTCTCTACAAAAATGAGGATTTAAATATCCCATCAATAAACATTTTCCATAACACGAAACTTTATTTTCAACTCAGCCACAGACACCTGGTTGCTCAGTTGATGTACTCAGTTTGTCAGGTCCCTCCTTTCCTTGGTGACAGAGCCAGTTCTGTAATATTAGCCAGGTCTTGCATTAGGGATCTACAGGCTCCCTCAAAATGCTAAATAATCCAATATCTTCTACTTGTGTTGCATTACTTTTTAAAACGTCTCTCTGATCAGGGATCTTTCAGCTGATTAAGCTGAGATTTTTCTTTAAACTGCTTATTAACCATAAATTATCTTCCTCTGTTACATGTGCGGGTGGTGCTTTTTTTTAAGGTAGGCAGATAGTAATTCTGAAACATTCATTTTATTCCAGATATGACTTTACTAAATTACCATCTTCATACATCCCAAGTTCATTTCTGAGAGCAAGGATGATTTATCTAGCTCCTGGCAAATAGTATGTAGCTTATTACATAGCTTAGCTTCACCACGGAGATGGTAAAAACAAATTAGTAATGAAATCTGTTCCCTGTTAGAGAATGCATTTCATGTGCCTCCAGCAGGATTCTTGCTATGATTTCTTTTTGCCAGTGGGGAGCAGAGACCAAGACTTTTCCAGAAATACATAATGTTATTGCTGGGAGTATATAATATGTTTATATTTTTAAATCTTTGGCAAAGTTTCCTTAAATAAACTATTCTGAATGTCTTTTCTATTACCTCAGTTAAACCTTTCCCCAAACACAAGTGTATTTAAATGTATTCAGCAAAATCACAGAGCAGAAATGAGACTTCCAATAACAATTTTCACTTTTTTTAAAAGTGAAGACTTGACAGACTG
Source organism: Formicarius rufipectus (assembly GCA_013399695.1). Taxonomy (NCBI): domain Eukaryota; kingdom Metazoa; phylum Chordata; class Aves; order Passeriformes; family Formicariidae; genus Formicarius; species Formicarius rufipectus. The sequence goes on from VXAU01000755.1 coordinate 971,247, forward strand.
TAGTCCAGTGAGATTTTTTCCTGTTTCCTGGGATTTTATTGAGGTTGATGTTTTATTTTTATGCTGTTACAAAAGAAAAAAAAAAAAAACAACAAAAAACAAAACAACAAAACACCAAGCATGATGACAAATACTGATAGTTTTGCCTTAGGTCAAGATTACTGAGTTTTGTAGTATTCTTACTTTCTCCCACCTTCACTGATAATATTTTATTTTTAATTACTGCCCAAAATTGCTTCCTTCTGATATTGGAAGCATATCAGTTAAAGTGAAAAGAATAGTTCAAATTCAGATGTAAGACAGCCAATTTATTAGTAACAAATAAAGTAGTTTGCCTGACTGTTACATTTCTTTAAGAAATTCTTGAAAGTTGTGTCTGTTTTTGCAGATCTTTCTTGGACAAGATCTTGCTGATCAATCTTTAGTCTCTCGAAGTTCATAATACATTCTCCTTGATCATGAACTATGTTTTTCCCTCAAGAGTCAGTGAACACTCAGAGAACTAATAACACTTGCCGCTTGCTTTGTGTTCTGACTTTTCGTGGAAAGAAAATAGAAATGTCATCTTGAGTTTAGTATGAATTTCCTCAGTTAGTTTGTCTGGTATGGTTACAATTTTGTGAGCAGTGCAGTCAGGAATGCATTTAATGCCTCGATGAGTAGAATACTCTTAGGATTGGAGTCCAAGTTCTTTCAGACATGATTCAAAACAGGATTTTGATCTTCTGTTAAATGAAAAAATCACCATATTAAATATGGGGAGCAGGAATAAAAAGTTTGTAGCTGTAAAATCTATAGATGCAGGCAGGAGACTGGGGACTTCTTGTCTGTCTCAGAGAAACTTGAGTGTTGCAGTGATACCTGCCTGTGTTAATGTTTGACTTTCTGGGCGTTGAGATTCAGGGTCTCATTTGAACTTCCTCTCCCCTGTGTAATTAGCATTTATATCAGGAGAATGAGTTTAACTTTTTTCACTATAGGGTTAATATTACCCAGCTTTCTTTGAACTCATTGAACCCAATTTTCATGTACATCAAGAACCTTTCGGGCCACTCTCTTATTTCCATTTTAAAGGGCTTTTGTACTATCATTATAATGGAAAAGGCCATAGTGCAAGTGAAAAATCAAGGCTATTGAGGTTTCTAGAAATCTTGTTTGTCTCTTTCAAAGCAATCTTCAATAAGAAGGGAAAAATATTACCTCCAGTTATTTATTTTTTTCCTTCCAAATATTGAACATTTCTTATTTAATGTAACTTCAAGAACAAGGCTATAAAAATATGTTTTGAAAGCTATTTAAGGACAATTTCAGTACTTTCAAACTGACATTTGTTAAAAAGGATCAATGTATTTGAAGTAAAAATTTCAAAATGGAGCTTAACTCATATTACACATGGATTTCTGAAACTGGGAAGAGTTAATATGGTGGCAATAAGTTAAAAGTGGGAATGCCCTGTTTTCAGTTTACAAAATCTACTTTTTGCCCTTACAATTGTGATTGACAAGTCTTGTATATTAAAGATGTGAACCTGGGCCCATTGAAAACTGTGAAGGACTCACACTTAATTCATAACAGGATTTCGAGCACTTCATCCAAACAGCAAATTTCACATAGAAATTGTCAGAGACCTGTTCAGTTCAATTGGAAGCATCTAAGGAAAATAATGCAACACCACTTTCATGGGGACACTCTTCCACAGTCTTGCAAATCCTCTGGTCAGGAATGTTTTTCCCAAAGAGACAGCCTGTGTTTACCTCACAGTCATGTTAGAATGCTTCAGTTTGAGTCGTTTTCAAGGACTCCTTTATGCTAGGCTACTGCCACTGACATTTACATACAATATGAAGACTCAGAGATTTTTGAAGAAAGCCTAAAGAAGCTACATACCCACCTTTTATTCATATGCTTTAAAAGAAACATTTCATTTGTAGGATCAGACCAGCAGGACAAACTACTCCTAGTTTCTTTGTCCCAGTTCTTTGAATGCCTGTAAAGAGGTATTTTTTGGCTTCTGTAGCGTTTGCTTTCACGAGTTGCAAACAGTTATTATTCAGGCAAGCAGATTTACTAATATAATTCATAACTAATGCCCAGATTCTTCAATACCAGGTTTATCTGTAGGTAAAATGCAGATATTTCTTTCAGTAGAGATATTGCAATACAAACAGCCGTAAATCATAGGGACACAAACAGATATTTAGCAAACTGTTAAATTACTCAGACAACAGGCTCTGTAATCTTACTTGGATGTATTTGTAACACAGGCAGGTCCCTATTTACATTGAATCCTCTCAAGCATTAGAAGTCCATAAATAATAAAGCAGACCCATGTGAGTAATTTTAAATAGTTAAAGCAGATGGGCAGAAGCTGTATGCAGCTATGTTGCAAAGCTGTAGATCAAAGCTGAAAATAACACTAGGAAAATGACAAAAGCTTTTGTCAAAGAAAGGCAGCCTTCAGGGTGTCTTGACATACAGGGTCAGAACCTTTTACTTCTATTTTAAGTATAAAAGCCTCTCTCTGCAACAAATAATACATGGACGAGTTCCCTTCCCATGTGCATAGTCTGGTTAGCAGTAAACAATTGTCACTATGACATATCCATGTTCCATGATCTATTTCATTTTTTAACTACTTGCTCCAACAGAAACAATTGAAATGAAATTATATCCCAAGGAGAAATGTCCACTGTTCGAAAACATTTGCATCTCAGTGTTTATGTCGAGTAATTGTCTGACTTTCTTGGCTTTCATCCAACAGCAGGAGACTGTTATCCTGGGAAAGAATTGCATGATAATTACATTATCCTGTAATTAAAATATCCCATGGACTCCAAAGCTAAATATTGTGTCTGTCCTACTCTCAAGCTGAGCTGCATGAATGACCCTGTAATTCAAAGTGGCAGCCTCTGTACCTCTGTACTGCAATCTGTGTCTCTCTTGACATTGTGTCATTCACTGTCCCAGTAGACCCAGCCCTGGGCTTATCAAAAGCACTGGAAGTACTTCTGCCTACTTCACAAGGACAAGAACCAAATCCAACCAAGGGAAGCTGAATTTCCTGTTCAAATAAGTGATTACATTTTGTACTTGTTTTTTCATTGTCATATTGCTTTTGATAATACAACATATTTTGCCAGAAGAATAGAAATCTCTCAATCTCACTCGTCTATATAGAACAAAAGCGTTCCATTCTACCAAGTATTTGATTAAAAGACTTAAAATTAACTTTTCTGTTTCCATTGGGATGGAAACTGACAGCTATGTTCTTGTCACAGTAAACAAACCAGGTAAAACAATATTTATTATATATTTGGTGATATGGGAGATCACATGATCTAACTACATCATTTGCTCTGACCCAGCAGTTAAAGATGGTCTTTATTTGTAATATAAATTTTCTTAGTTGTTCTAAATCTAATGTTAGTTATAAAACTTGTTATCATCCAAGATAAAACCATTTTGCAGTCTTTAACACTGTTTAATTTCAGAATAGACCCACGGCTGAAGGAGGTGCTTTTCCATTAAATAAATCAGGTATAAATATCTGTCATGGTTTAAGACCAACTGGCAGCTAAGCACCACATGGTGGAATGGGGAGGAGAATCAAAAACAAAACTGGTAGTTTGAGATAATAACAGTTTAAAAATTGAAACAAATTGAAATATAATTATAAGGTAACTAATAATAATGATAATGAAAAGAAAAAAGAAAACAAGAGATGCACAAGACAATTGCTCACCACCTGCTGACTGCTGCCCAGCCCCTTTCTGATTAACTCTCCCAGTTTTTATGCCAGGCATGACATTCTGTGGTGTGGAATATCCCTTTAGCCCATTCACGTCACCTGTCCTGGCTGTGCTCCCTCCCAGGTTCTTGTGCACCTCCTCACTGGCAGAGGATGAACCACTGACAAGTCCTGGACTCAGGGTAAGCACTACTCAACAACAGCCAAAACATTAGTGTGCAATGAACATTTTTTTCACAGTGAATCCAAAACACAGCACTGGACCACCTACTAAGAAGAAATTAATGCTCCCAGATGAATCCAGGACAACATCAGACATCAATATCCCTCTCTTATTCTACCTCTGTTTCCCACTTAGAATCCCTTGTTATTTGCTAAAAGAAACATAAATTCCAGTGGTGACACGCTGCAGTTATATGTCGTAAAAGACATAAACAATTTGGAGAAAAACATTTGCTTACTCATGCAGAGATACTTGTAAATACATACGCAGTAAATAAATATAATTCTGTGTTGTCATTTAGTGTGTGAGGATGTCTAAATATAGAAGATATGTGCATTGGTTCAACAGCAAATGACAGTCGTGTTAGTCACAGGCATCAGAAACCTCCTGAATCTTCTGTCAATCTGCTGGTTTTTATTCTTTTCGCCTGCTTCTCACTCTGAGCCTTTTATTCCTTGGTAGATACATCAAGAATCAGCCACAAATGCTCTCTCTTTGCAGCATGAACTATTTTATCCTTTTATCTAGGATACCGATTTTGAGGGCTTGTGCTGAAATGCTGTGCAGCAGACAGATCTGTTATTTGAAGTCTCTCCTGTGCTTAGCCTGTAACACCCAGTGAGGAGTGGTGCTGGATTTCAGAACTGCAGGCTTCTCTGACTGGAGCCAGCCTGCAGCAACCAGTACTGCCAAAGGTTTTGTCTGAGGTTAAGTAAAGGTATCTAATAATAATAGCAATGACAATAACAACAACAACAGCGATGATGATGTTAATAATAGATATTCATAAAAATTGTACCCATAAACAATAGAAGCATCTAAAAGGAGTATAGAGCAATTCTTGGTAATTCCTGCCTTTGGCTAAGGAGATGGAAGTCAATGAAGAGCTTTCATATACCTGGTAACACTCCAAGTCTCCTTTCACTTCTATAGTACAAAAAAACACCTACTGGTTACTATACAAGATATTGTCAGTTTTCATTAATGCGGTTGACATGACAAAGAAGCCACAATCACTGTCCCACACAGCTAAGGAGAAGACAAGTAGAGCATCCCAAAAATATTTAATTATAAAAGATCTAGTGAAAAATAAACCAGAAAATTTTTTTTTTTTTTTTTTTTTTTTTTTTCAGATATAAAATTCAGAGTCCAAATGTTTATACAGCTTTAGAAAATCTGGAACCAAATTAAAACTCCTCAGTTGAAGCCTCTGTGTGAAAACTGTGATGAACTTGCTGTGGAGCAGGATGGCATGTTATGACAGTGCCTTCTGCCAAAGTTTCTTTTGTATGTTGAACCATATCCAGAAACTTGTCTCTTAGGGCAGTACTGATGATTGAGACAACTTAAATCTGATAAATTTTAATATTGGAGTTCTTTGCTCGCATTTTTGGAAATGGGTTACACAGAGAGCTCTCCAAGTATTTTGTTTAACTAATCATTTTCTTCATAATACATTGTTAAATATAGTCTATTTTGAGAGCTTTTGCATTTAATTAGAAAAATACACACAGCTTTCCCCTTGTAGTGCTTTCCCAAACCTGTGGACTACAAGAGTAATTCCTTAGCTGAGAGTCTTCAGCCATTAAAAACTAATGGATGCCATCTTGTGGCATTAAAAGAAAATACAAAAACAATCAATGCACGGTCTTTGTCACATCTGGTATAATTGTGCACAAAATTTTTTGTCCATCTTTTTCTTCTCTTGCTTTTTCTCTACCACTACATGAATGACATTTTGTTACAGTCCTAGCTCAGTTCTGCAGTTGAGAAATGTAACTTTCAAATAATAATTCAAGAAATCTTCTAAAAATGAACAATATGTAATATCTGCCATGATGAAATTAAACCAGGGAACACAGAGCAAACAGTTAATTTTGTGAGACTAGGTTTACATTTAAAAGAAAATTTATGGAAAGGCTCTGTTTGGTGTTGGCATTGCACAAAGCTTGGCAGAGGCACACAGTCAATGTTCAGTGGAAGTACTTATCTTGGATATTAAGTACAATTCCCAGTGCCCTTTGACTTTCATCTTCATTTCAGAATGAAGCTGAGAATTTTTTTTCCTTAGAAAATTTCCTGTCAGTTATGCCCTCTCATCCACAGCATGGTTTGATCCCTGTAATTTGCATTGCTGCCTAATTGCCACTGTGAACTGATGTAGTATGGGATGAAATTCACCTTCCATCTGTGATTCACAGATATCCCAAAGTGAAATTAAAGTCCCGCTCTGTCAACACATTGTCAAAATTCCACTCTGGTGCTTTTAGTTGTCCATCATTTTTGTGACATCCTTGCAATAAGGTAACCAGCCGAAGAATAGGTATTACAATATTGTATGTTTCTTTTAAGGAGTGCCTGAGAGCCATGTGACTCAGAAGTGCCCTAAAGACCCTTATCCTAGGCTAGACTATTTTTTCCCCACCCTAAATTTATAGGAGGATATCATATGAGGGATTACCTATGGAGTAGATGCAAGAGGAATGGAAAAAGCCTGGCCCTTCCTCAGGCAGGCTTGTGACACACTTTTGTTATGCATTTCCATCTTTTTAATCTTGCTTGTATTCTTTTAATCCAGTTTCAGCATCAAATCATCCCTGAGCAGTTTCCAGGAAATCCCTTTAAAAGTGTGCCCTGCTATTCCAGAGTAGCAGTAGAAAGACAAGCTCTGCACTATGCTTTCATCTGCAAAGCATTGCAGGAATGTTGTGAGACAAGGGTGATATCCAGCCCCTCAGAGCCCTCTCAGCATTTTGCTAATACCAGCATCTTCCCAAAGAAAAGCAGTAGAAGCCTTAGTTCAGTCAAGGTTACATGGCAGAGGCAAGTGGGATGACATTTTCATATTTCCTTTGGTCAGAACTTTCTCCCCTGCCAAGATTAGAACACTCTAAGTCTCTTTCACAAGGCTCCATAAAGAACAAGACTTCTCCTTTCTGTAATTCTGTAGACCACTCCATCTTTGTGAAAATCACTACTCCTCTTGGTTTTCATACTCTTTGAAGACAAGTGGCATTGTGCAAATCTATGATCTGGAATTGCATGAAACACACAACAGCTAACTCGAAGAACATTTCAGGTCTCTGTGTTCACTGAATTGTGTATAGTAAATGCTTCCTAAGTAGTTGACTATACACCTGAGGATGTCAATAGGCAATTTTCTAACAGGTCCCTGCAGACCCTGCACTTGAAAACATACTTACTATTCAGTCTTACTTCCAAGAATTTTTAAGTAAATCATGACAGACTGCTGGAAAGGGTCTGATCACTCAATATTCTTTTTGTTCCTAGAATATGAAATTTTTACTCCAAATTTATCTCTCAGTGTCAACATCTAAATTGTGCAAAAAGAAACTGAATGATGAAAACTTAATGTCTGGAGCATCTGTCTAGTGGCACTACAGTCACTATTGGGAAGGAAAGGAAGAATATATTTGTCTGCTGCTTTTTTGAACTCAAAGCCAAAGATGTAGCCATACTGAATAGTTTTCTTTTCCTTTGTCCATGTTGAAAAGAAAAATCCCATGCCTGAGAGGGCTAAAAGTAATCATGAAATGTATGTTGCATGAAAAAGAAAAAACAAAAACAAAAACAACCCAAAAAAACCCAAAAAAAACCCAAAAAACAAAAACAAAACAAAACAAACACAAAAAACCCAAACAAAACACAAACACACACACAAAAAACCAAAAAACAAACAAACAAACAAACAAACAAAAACAACCAAAAAACCCCAGGGATTATTATGAAAATGCTAGGATTATTTGTTCTGACAGTTTCTTGGCAAAACTCTTAGTTTCAAATAACATTTTTCATTGAAAATTCATCATCATTTCACAGAACCATAAAGCTCTGAACTCACCTTGAGTTAGATGTCACCTAATATACTCTCTGTTGTAAGTCGTGTTAATTATACCTTCAACACGTCAAACTAAGGTTTGTTTCACTTAGTCCTAAGGACCTCAAATTCCATTTGAAAATTTCTCTGACATTGAAATTACATGAGAATTTCTTTCCTTCCTTCCTTCCCTTCCTTGCTTTCCTTCCTTTTCTTCCCTTCCTTCCACACAGCTCACATTGTCAGCTTTACAAACCACCATGAACTCACACGGTGTTCTAGAGCACTGTTACACAAGCAGTTCTCTCACATTCTGCATTTCTGCAGCTGCCAATTTCAGCCTGCACACAGACTGGTCCATTTGGCACTACAGCTTTTGTAGTTGGCTTTGGAATTTTGTACGGTTTTTTTTTCCTTTCCAAATCAGTTCTTCGGTATGTAAGATTGCTGCTCATTCTCACGTACTTATCCTGTATATTTTTAAGGTCTTGATTCTAATCCCATTACAAGTAATTAGAATGATCTTATTTTCTGTAAGGCAGAGAGAGCACAGGGTATTTTCAGTAAGTTAGAGGAAATATGAAATACTACATTGTCTTTGAAAATGACCAATTTCCCCTCAGCTTTTCAGCTGCTGACAAAGGTATATTTAGAGCAGCTTCCATATGCACATTTACAAAACTTCCCGACAGCTAGATATACTTGTAAGTAACCCATCTCACTCGCAGGAACAAGCAGAGACCCCCTAAGATCTCTTTGGCCTCCACAAATGGCGTCTTCTCTGCTCTGCCAGGTCTCACTCTAATGATGATGAGAATCTCTGAGTTTGTTCCCAGTGAATTAGAACTGGGATACTGTGATGTAAAAGGGGCAGAAGGTGCAGGAAGTTTGTGATGTACTGCCAGTATGTTTGCATTTATTTCCTCATATTTGCTATGACAGGGTTCAGGGTAACAAACTAGCAACCTCTGATAAAATTCTTCTATTCTATAAGATATGCCTTAAAATTTTACTAAGGGAAACTGATAGGTCAGTCTTATTTTAGTGATGCTGGTATTTAGTGGAGGTTGTGTAGAGGAAAAGTAAGATTCAAAGTAGCAAATATCCTCTATGAACAAAAACAGGACATCCTGAGATCTTCTTAGTGTTTTTTAGGTGATAACTGAATTCTCCTAACTACGGTATACTGAAAAATGAAACCTTAGATTACACACAGCTAAAGGCATTATATGAAACAAAATATAAATGAAAATATACACAAAAATAAAAAAATTCTGAAATACTGCAGTGGCTTGCTGACAATATTTTAGGAAACAGTGAATCTTGGACATTGACAGAACAATCACATTTTTCTTCTGTAAGACAAAAGCAGAAACCTTCCTTTAGCAGAAGGGAGGTTTGCATTTGTTCTGCATCTGCAGGCAATGAGATGTTATATGGAGTAGTAAACCCCTGCAGTCTCCTGGTAGTGATAATCTGTGTTAGTATTCCATAGGAAAAGGTCATTCCCTCCCATTTTACAACCATGTTGCTTCTTGTCATTCTAACCTTTCAAACACAGTCTATACTCAATAGAGACAGTAGGTGATGATCATCACTGATCTCTTTTGATGTTTCGGTCCACACAGTTCCTCATATGACAAGATCAGGCAACTGGAAGGTAGGACTGGCTGAGACAAACTTCCTTGGTAGATTGTGAAGACTGTGATTATTATCAAATGCTAAGACAGGATGTAAGTAGGATGAACTCCTAGTATAGTCTGTAGCACAAAATAAGTAATAAGGCACATGAAATTATGACATGGATTATGGTCATTTCAGTACAAGATAGAAACATGCAATTAAATGAAAACTTTTGCTGTTTACATTACTATTTTATGTTGTGTTTTCTCCACTTCGAAGCACACTAATAGATTTCACAATAATAGCATGAAAAGAAAAATAAGCAATTCTGAAGAGAAAAAAATTTTCCATTAAAGGTAGTAATGAATTGATAACTAGCTAAGGTTTTCTACTGAAAGTCTTCTAACAGAAATATGAAGCTGTGATCAAATAATTTTTTGTTGTAGCAAGTATGTATTTTTGCTGAATTATCTTCAAATAAATTTTGGCCTGAAAAGCAAATTTCTATCAGGGATTTTTTTTTAAAAAATTCCTATTCCAGCTGAAGCAGAGAGGAAAGACTAACCACTAAAATAACTTCCAGAAATGTGATGTGACCTGTTCCTTTTAATTCCAAAAAAACTTCTGAGTTTTGACTTGATGTGGGGGCTTAACCTCAACCAGAAGGCAGGAACACTGCTTCTGGCTCACTCCTCTTGCTCAGTGGGACGAATGAAGGAACAGCAAGAACAAAAGCAAGAAATCTCATGGATCAAGGTAAAAATAATTTGATGGTGAAGGAAAGAGAAATATTAAAAAGGAGTGATGGAATGGCAATAACTCACCACCTCCCACAAGCAGACAGATGCTCAGCCACTCTTTGAGTGATGAGCTCCCTGGAAGCCAAACTCATACCCTTCCTTCTTGTACCTCCAGATTTCATTGATGAGCCTGGCATTAACAGGGTATTGAAGATTCCTCTGGCCAGCTGGTGTCAGCTATCCTAGCTGTGTCATCTCTCTTGCTCGTTCCCAGTCTGCTCACTGAGCAAGGGGAGTTCAGAATGGAAGAAAGAAAAATCCTTGTCAGTGAGCAAGCACTGTTTGAAAACAGCCAAAGAACTGGGTGTTATTTACCCTTTTTTAATGACAAATCCCAAACCCCCCATGTGAATAATCATATGACAAAAGAAGCAAATTGTTCGTAATAACACATTTCAAAATGTTCCATGTATCATATGGGTATTTAATTTATACCTTAGATAACGATGACACTGATGACCTCAGCAATTTTTTTTCCTTGCAAAGTAAAGGGAAAAGAATCTTCTTTCACTATGTATTCCTGTCTGCAGCAGCTACCTGCAAGTGAGGTTTCTATGTGACAAGACCCATACACAAACATGAAAAACAACTTGTGGATATTCCTCCTCAGTAGTGTTGTTTCTGCTGATGGTTTGGCTACCTTACCACTACCCACCCATACTGAGGTCTCCAAGCACTACGCTTTGCTAGACAGTGCTGGGGAGAATTAGCTGATACACGAAGATGGAGAAATGAATGTTTATCACCAAGAGAATAAAAACGTCTGTCCAAGTGTCCTCAATAGGCCTTTAACAAATTAATCTGTCTGTTAAATAAAATGGAGTCTTGTGAAATCCTGAAGGTGTAAGTGCCCAATAATGCTCTTTGTCAGTGTTCTCAGAAAAGGACCATATTCTCCTAGGATTAGCTAAGGGACTGAAATCTTATGATAAGTACTAAATAGCTGACAGATAGATATAAATGAGTGTGATAAGAGTCTTTATTGCCTTACACAAATAAAGGCACCTAGGCAGGTAACTGGTCAACCAGAGTAGATGGAGACCAGAGATCCCTAACCTGACTTCATCACATTTTAATCATATGAATAAAGGGGAAGATTTAAAGTAGATAGTCAGGTGGGAAAGATGTCTGAAGAAAAGGTAATTTTTCTGCTTGTGATACTACCTGTCATATACTGACCTTTATAAGGCAGAAGTTCAGTTCCTTAACTTTGTGGAAGGTCAAACTGCAATATACACAGACTTTACTAGGATTATATTTGCATTGTACTGCTCAGAATTCATTCCTAGCGTTAATGTCTGTCTCTATAAAGCAATCGTGTTCTGAAGGAATGAATGATTCTTAGTGCTTTCACTTATTGAATTACTCCCTCTAAGAATTGATTTCCTACAACTGATTGTCATAGTAGCAGCTTCCTCAGTAACATGCCTATCATTTTGTGCTGGGTGATTCACTGCTCTCTATATTTTTATCTTAAAGTTTGAAAAATTGTTATTTAACTGTAAAAATTAAAATATTTATTTCTTGGTGAGTCATCAAGATTAAGTTAGCTTCCTTTACAACACTACTGTAAAAGTGTATATTCTGAAATGTTCACCTTACTATTCATTTTTAAATTACCATCATTTTGATATTTTCTGATGGTATTGTGGGACAATCCTCTTTTTCTACTTCTATTTGCAAAGTTAATTCACATAAAAGGAAGAGCAGAATTAATAAGAATGTGTAAGTAAATATATTGGATTCTGTATTTCCCACTTCAGTTCTAAAATTATGAAAGTCATGCTAACAAAAGACATTCCTTTATTCACCCAACAACTAGCATTCCTAGAAATTCAATGCTCATTGTTTTCTAAGAATCAAAAATAATCTTGTAAATATAAACCTAATATTTACAATGTATTTTCCTTTATACATTTTATATTAGCTCACCAATATTTAAACTATGCTATTTGCTAACTTCTGAGATCTCAAATCCAGAGATATGGAGTGCAAACAGAAATCTCTATCAATTTAAGCAGACTATTCCAGCATTTTGTTCTACTTGTGTTACCAAATACTGTCACTTAGTCATCTAAGGACTGAGAAAAATCCATAGGGATCATTTCAGAATCATCACATACCAATTACAAAGATGATTAATGAGCTACTTTTCATCAAGTAGAAGTCATATATCTAATTTATCTACTTAAAAATATAAATTATTAAAAAAAAGAAAAAACTAATCTGTTTCCATTTGGTGTGGGAGAGAAAAACAATCAAATGAAGCTGTGCAGATAAAGGTGACAGTCTGACAGGCCAGAAAATGATCTTGTTAACAGCAGTTCCTTAGGTCTAGAGTCAATAGACAAGTCAACATAAGGACAGAAGATGCATTAATGACCCTTTCCTTTCAGCTTTGGGAGAATGTGAGAATGACAGAGTAACTTGGAGTGGGAGCAGAGAGTGTTTTAGAGAAAAGATGGGGAATTTGCTTTTGTCCACACAAGGCAGACACACAAGAGGGTGTGCTGGGGAGACAAAATAAGTGCAGGGATAGAGTTTCCTAGATCTGAACTAAAATTCTATTTAAAGAGCAAGCAACTTAACAATACATTTTTTACCATTTCCTTTTATGCAAAAAGTAACTTGTCTTCCAGTAAATTAAATTACTTCTGTTGTAATCCTGACAACAACAAGCAATTTATGATGGCAGCAAATCTTCCTCAATGAATTATTGCTTAATATTTTGCTAAAAATATGTACGATAAGTTAACAACTATGTGTAAGACTTCAGATTGTGAAATTTGGGAAACTTTTAAAACATCTAGTATTTGTGTTCTCCATTTTCATGCTTTTCCTCACTTGCTACTGAAAAGATTGAGTATAGAAGTTCTGTCTGTGAACAGAAACTCCATTATACTGACAAAATTTCCATCCATGCAAATACCAACATAAAATAGTAAGGTTTCCCTTGGTGCTAGGCCATATGAAATCAAATGTTTAGCTGTTTAAATGCAATGTTCTTCTGCAATTACTAGTTCTGAAAGCAAAAAACAGAGAAACCCGCATCCAAACTGGAATTTAACTGCAGGTTGGTCCAGTGGAGTTTGTGCTCCCTGATAGGAGGGTGTAGCGAGGTGGTCTCTTCCCCCAGAAACCAGCAACAGGAGAAGAGGGCATGGGCTAAAGCTCTACCAGGGACGTTTAGGTTGGATACTAGGAAGAAATTTGTTACAGAAAGAGTGGTCAGGCATTAGAATGGGCTGCTCAGAGAGGTGGTGCATTCACTGTCCCTGGAGGTGTTTGAGACTGGATGTGGCGTCAGTGCCATGGTCTGGTAATCATAGTGGGGTTGGATCAAGGGCTGGACTTGATGATCCCAGAAGTCTCTTCTGACCCAGCTGATTCTGTGATTCTCTAATTCCACTCATCAGTAAAGAATGCAGACACTCAAAAACAGAGTTGGGGCAGACACAGCACCTGATCTTTTACCTTCCCATAATCACAGTCTTCAAAAATCCCCACATTATTCTAAGTGACTTCTCTTGCAAAGAGCTCTTTATACCAGGTGCCTGAGGGCACTCCTGGGCCCTCACCAACCCACCCACACACCAGGACCCCATCTCAGCCTCCTGGCACTATCAACCCCAGCAATGCCACATCAGAAACCCTTCCAGCTCCCCACAGCATTGCCCAGATGGTCCATGGATTCCCCAGTCCCAGAGAGGTGCCCAAAGTCCAGGGCTGGGTCTGGGATCTCTTTGCCACGCCCTGCTTGGTGTTATCCCCAGCTTCAGTCCTCTGGGAACCTCTGTCCCTCACTGGGCGTGGAGGAAGAATTGTAGGAGGAAGGAGGAAGATGCTGCAGGTGGGACTATATGTTGTGGACAAATTACTTTCAGCTGCTGACAGAGTCTTGTCAAATCTTTGGTTCCCATGGACATTGCACCCATTCCGCACTGACCTAGTCCCTCCTTGGAATTGTTTCCATCAAGAAATTAATTTCAAGATCCAAACAGCAGCACAAAAAGGAAAAAGAAGCAGAAAGCAGCAATGGAAAAGAAAATATTTCTGTGAAGCTGCTGTTCTACGCTATAAGAAATAGAGTTGCCCAAAATTCTCATGTAGTGTTTGTTTTGTTTTGTTTTGTTTTGTTTTTTGTTGTTTTTTTTTAATTATGACATTGTTAGATATTGAACAGTGGTTTATGTTAGAAACTGTTTCTTATTAAAAATTGACAGTTAATTGATCACTTCTTGTGTATTCTGGTAAAATATACAGTACCAGCAAAGTAGCCCCTGTCAACTGAAAAAAATGATTGTAATAGAGCCAAAATATCAGATGAAGCAATGACAATAATAAATGTAAAATAGTTATTTTGCTGAACAGTTTATACTGAGCCTCTACACAAAACTTTCTACTAGTTTCATTTACACACAGTGGCAGAAACACACATGTTTTAATAAATGCATTGCCTGGGGACTGAGGAGAAAACTATTGCTGATCTCATTGTAGTCCTTGTTCTGTGACCTTTCAAACTGAACAGGAACCTTGTCCAAAGATGGTATTTCTGTAGGTAATCTTTCAATTCTGTTAAGCAAACATAATACTTAAAGCACACCGGGAAACCAGAACATGAGCTCCAATTGATGTGCTTTGGGATATAAAGGAGAAATTATTACAGAAACTTAACCAAACTCAGGCTTCCAGGTGTGTTTCTTCAGAGCCTTTCCTAATTTTGAGTTCTGGGAAATACAAGCAAAGTCTGACCATGTTTTTTGAACACAGACTATAAGTATCTTAAACTCACCAATGAATGATGGAGCGACCAGTCCAGGAACACCAGTTCATTCTAAAATATTACTTTAAATATGTAAATTTTACACCTACTTTAAGTTTCTTCTGTCTTGAATTCGAGTCAATTTATTGTCTGCTTTGACAATGCCATTGGTCAGAGTGTCAGACGATATAAATAAAGATAATGACATTGAAATGTTACATTTACTCTGGCTTTTTTCTGATTTACTACCTTTAAATCTTCAGGTAATTGTTTTAACTGGGCACAAACATAATAACTTACTTCTAAAACAATGCTTCAAATGCTGGTATTGATTTTTTCATGTTTACATTCTCCACTCCTGGTGGCTGCCCAAGGAACTCTTGTGAAACTACACTGACTAAGCTGGCACAAAACTACTTAGTCTCACCTCCAGTTTCAAGCCAAGTGAAACCCAAAAAAATTTCTGAGAACAGTCTTGAAATGCTGAAATAGGACAAAATTTCTTCCTTGTGGTTAAAAAATTAAGAAATTAAGTTAAATGTAGCATTATTCATAATTTGGGAAATCCAAAGACACAGGCATAAGTATCATTTAAAAACAGTATTTAATATTTCAGAGAAATATGCTTTGACTGGTTTTTAGTATTGGAGTAACAAATTAATTTTTATTCCAATAACAATATAATGTATATTTTCTACAATATTGTACTGACTTTATTGCTTGTACACACATAAAAGAAAGTCCAAAAGAAGCAATACAATCAATATTTCTGTAAGTTCTATCAAACATTAACCAGCTCCAACTCAAAACTTTTCTGGAGTAAAAATACGAAGAGTGCAGAGATAGGGAACTGGGAGAGTAGTAAAAAGCCTTGAAGAGTCAGGCCACTGGGAAGATATGGGACATGCTGGCACATCTGCTGCTGATGGGACGATTTGGTGTTCCTGCAATAGTTGCCATTCCTGCGGCTTTCTTGGCAACAAAAATTGCAGCCTTTTGCAGGCTTTGCATTGATACAGTAGTGATGGACAGTGCGATAGTTAACTTTTTTTCCTGCATATGCACTTTCATTACTTACTATAGAAGGCTTATTGATGTATTGTGTTTTCAGAGGAAAGATTCTGTCAGATTCTGGAGGAGGAAATGGGAGGCAGGAGGGGCCAGAAGGAAAGAATCATGAGGAACCTGACCAATAGCCCACTACAGACTCCCCAGCTGTCCCTGGCTGATGTATCACTGCTTTAAGCTTCTCTAGGGTATGGAATCACAACTAAAGAACAGGTCTCTGCTTTTTCATACCTGTTAGCAAGCCCAAACACAGCTTTTGAAATATTCATGCAGTGCCCAAACAGACAGTGCAATAGTTTATTTATGACAGTGGCTCCACCCTGGGCAAACAAATGGATTAGTTTAGTATGTATAAGTAATAAATAAAACTGAAAGAAAGTAGGTTTAGATTAGATATTAGGCAAAAATCCTCTACTGTGATGAAGGTGAGACACTGGAGCATGTTGGCCAGAGAAGCTGTGGCTACCCCATCCCAGGTAGTGTCCAAGGCCAGGTGGATGGGGCTCTGAGCACCTGGGATGGTGAAAGGTGTCCTCTTTTTTTTTTTTTTTTTTAAGTCTAGCTCAGATTTCTGGGGCACAGGTAAGTTCTTAACACACCGCTGTAAGGTGAGCAGAGCAGTTGTTTTGCAGCTGGCTGAAACACAGATATTGATCTAAGCCCTACTGACTCATAGCACAGACTAGACCTGATGCTTCTGCTTTCAATTTGTGATGACATCACAGGCTAATAACCATTCCTCTAATGGAATGTATTATTCACCTTTAGCCATTAGGTGTTCTTAGGCCTTTAAAAGTTAAGAATTAAATTCAAATAATAAATAACTGAAAGGTTTCTTATGCACTGAACTCCTTCCACCTTTTGGTAAAACAAACGTGCACTTTCAGTTTTGTTTTTGAAAACAAATCCTCTCAAATAAACAAAATTGGAAAAAGAGAAACATAGATTCTAAGGTATGTTTTTGAAGGAAGTGAACATTTTCCCAAATACACTATTAAGAAACATGTCAAGATCTAAATCAACTTAGCCTGGCTAATCAAGTACTGGCTTGCAAGCATATGAAGACTGATGAAGTATCATCAAGTTAGGTTCCAATGTGTAAATGTCTGTAAATAACAAAGCTAAACAAAACAGTAGTGAAATAAACAAGTTACTTCAAAATCTGGACTCATCCTATTACACAGAATATGGAAGTGACAATAAATCCTGGCAAGACCTTGTTTTGCTTTGTTTTCCTCAGCAGTCCAATTTGGAACCTTCTACCTGAACTTTTGAGTATCAGGCCAAGAGAAATTCCACTAAACTTTGTACACTTGAGACCCTATACAGCCAGGGCTATCTCACAGAATCAGCCTGTTTCTTTAGTTGTTTTATGGCTTGTGAGTCACATTACTTTTATCAACACATCTATCTCAAATAGTAAGACATACAATGGTCTTATTACTTGAAACAGGAACTTAGAAAATTCTTCAGTTCTTATTTCTTTTAGAGAAATAGAAAATTGGCATCTTGAGACATGGTGCTAAGTTATATTTCTTAAAATATTGCACTGTTAATATTAATATGAATCTAGTTTTAATTTTATTTTTTGAACAAAAATGAGATTATAGAAAAATAGTAGATTGATTTCTTACATTTACACTTTATCATAATTGTGAAGTGATTAATAGCCATGTACTTAATTAATTGAAGAAAAAACTTATTGCTACATTTGAATTGAAGTTGTTACAACAATTACAGATATGTAAATTTGAAATGTCCAAACTTACAGATACGTAAATTTGAAATAAAACTGGTTATATATTTTTTATTTAAGAAATTAAGTAAAAGTGAATTGGAGCTTGCAATATTACACAGCACAGGTTATGTGAATAATGCCACTAGCATATATTTATAAAAATTAAAACATTTACCAGGTACAAGTGTCTGGACCTGTGTTAAACATAAAGGATGAACTGAGGAAGTTAAGAATAGTACAAGTATATAACAGAATACGAATAATCCCTTCCATTTTTTTTTGTCCTCTCATCTGCTTCTTTCCCCTCCACAAGCACACAGCAGAAGTGATCCTAACAGACTCAACTGAACAGATTATTTCTGAAGAATTTCATAATGCTTAATCTGTCCCTGAAAGGGAGCCTGTGTTATAGGTTTTACTGATCAGATTATTTCTGAAGGTCAAAGCCAGGTTTTTGGAATGTTTATTCCAGTCCTGAATGAGAGCCTGAGCCTCTGTGGAATATTATTGGCATACAGGGTGATGTACAGGTGATCGCAGACTTCAAACCTTATTCAGATTAGATGTTAGTAGCAATCCCATGGAGTGACTGATTGGGTAGCAGTTTATTTTTCACAACTACTACTGTATTTAGTTCTTACTGTCCCATGAACATTTTAAACATTCACTGCATCGCTGGATTTAGTGCTGTGTATTTAGCTCAGTGTTTATGAGTAAAACAATTAAATGTGATGTAAGATTACAATTTGCATATTGCCACACAATTTGTAGACTGGGCAGATGGTATTTATGAGTGGCATTTTAAAGGGTTTCATATGTAACACTGGGTACTGTAATGCTGCCTCTGAGAAATATATGCTGTCATAAATTTCAAGAACTATCTGACACTGTTTTGTGTTTCATCCAATAAATAAGATAATGAGGCTCTTCTAGGGTAAATAATTTTATATTAATTTTAATATTTGCACATTCATTTATATTTTGCCATAGTTTATACTTCTATATTACACTTTCATGTATTTTATTTGTCTTAAAAATCCAGAAAATTGCCAACTTTTTTTTTCCACATAATGAATTTATTCCTCATTCACATAATTCACTACCAGAGGCATACAGGTATTTTATTAATATCAATGGATAGAGACCATTTGCAACCTCTAAAAAGTATTTCCTAATCAGTTTCACCTACATTTATGGAAGAATATTGCAGTTATTGAGAGTTTATACATTCTTGATGGTGAAGACTCATTGTAGTGTTACTTACACAAGTGTTCCACTGATGTCAGGCGACTGTTAGAGTTACAGTGTATGAAATGGATGTAGAAAAAGGAAAAAAAAAATCCTTGCTAGGTTATGTAAATATCTGGAAAACCTTCAGCTTCGATACATCTGACTTTCATTCTGATTATTTTATATCAGGCTTTTAAAATAATGCTAATCAGCGGAATACCTATTTCTGACATACTTGAATGAAGAATCACTTTTTATAATTTTGCCCTAAAAATCTTCTTGAAGACTTTCTTCTCCCTCCTTGATAATTTTGATTTTTTTTTTTTTTAATTTACACATTTAAACATATATTTCAAATTCAAAGTTATAGCACAGTTTCATACTCTGGTTTGAATATGTTTCTAAATGTTCTTATCAAAAATTGATACATTAAACTACATGCTTTATTACCTAAGGGAATGCACATCTTGTCAGGATTTGATTTAAAATTCTTTGCTTGTGAAGAGTTAGATAAATTATAGTAAAAAATGTTTGATGTTAC
Source organism: Formicarius rufipectus (assembly GCA_013399695.1). Lineage (NCBI taxonomy): Eukaryota > Metazoa > Chordata > Aves > Passeriformes > Formicariidae > Formicarius > Formicarius rufipectus. The sequence continues at coordinate 990,818 of VXAU01000755.1, forward strand.
ACTTGTTCCAATTGTGAGCTGGGGCATGTGTCAGCAAAACTGGTAATCTTGACACCTGACATCAATAGCAAAAATAGTGTAATCTTAGCAAGGACAAGATGGCACCACATTGTCAAAGAAATTTCTGATTTGTTGTTTCTATAAAGCAGTTTGGGGCTGTTATATTTTTTCTTTCCCTTCCACCTGGGTTACAAGATCTAAGTCTTGGATTACTTGTGGGTCTTCATTTATTTAAAATGTTTTCCATTCAGTTTAATTCCTCCTCAAAGTTTCTCTTGGATGATTAGCACTCTTCCAAAGAGAATATACTCTAAAAGGAATCAATTAGCACTTTCTCTGCGGTTATAATCTAGTGTTCTGAATAATTTTTGAAGTCCTAAAGAATTTTAACAACTATTTAAACCTTCTGTATCTGCATGGATGTGAGCTGCATGCTTGGAACTATGAGAAAACTGTCTAAGATTCTAATAAGATTGGTAGTAGCTTCTAAGAGCTAAAATAATAGGACACCGACACAGTTAAAAATTGTGTGTCACCCCAGCTGTTTGTCATTTCCATCTAAGCAAGGGTGTGAAACAAAACAAGAAAAACATAAATAGTGATTAAAAACCTAGCAGGGAGAGATGCACAGCTAGTGCTATTTAATGTGATATAGTTCAAGCAAATTTGAACAAATACTCATGAGTTACTCCATAACCAGATCAATCAGGTCTCCAGCGCACCAGACTCTTTCTTCCCATCCATCTCTCCCTCAGGTTTCCTGTGCTCGTGTCAGCTCTGACACAGTGCAGCTGCGGTGCCCTGGATTAGGCATAAAGGAGCAGAGCTGCAGGGGCTGGGATAAGGTGGTCTCTGCTTCTGCTGGGAGCTGCATCAGGTCCCCCTGCCCATGGTGCTGATAATGCCCGTCTCCTCAGCCACTGCACAGCAGCAAGCGCTGCACTCCCAGCATCGCCATGAACACGCTTCCATCACACTCACAAGTCTATCAGTGAATGGATCTGTGCTGTTCCACACTTCGTCCACTGCTCGCTTTCCTGCCCTTTGCAACATCTTCTATAATCTTCTATATCCTTTATCTTATAAGTGGTTACAGAAGCCCACCTTGTGTTTCTGATGCCAGTCGGAAAGCACTAAGGGTACTTTCCCACTTTTAAGTCATCCACAGTTACCCCTGAGATTCTGTCTTCCCTCTGGTGTCACACACCTAAGGGACCTGCAGCCACCCCTCCGTCCCCCAGCCTGGTACTCCAGGGGAGGACACAGGGGGAGGCTGTGGGGCTTGTGAGGCTCCTGCACTGTCCTGGTTGTGCTGTTGCCCTTTACTGCTGGTCACTGGCACAGCCACTGGCCCTTGCTGCTCCCTGAACTTACAGTAGAGGTTAAGGTACTTGGTATCTCAAACAACTGCTACCCCTTACACAGTTCTGCCTATTTCCATGTATTCCTCTAGGACTGCTGGGGAGTCTGGTTGTGATTTTTGCTCCCTCAGGCCTTCTGAAGTTTCACTGCCTTGGTGTTTCAGTGCTGATGTCTCCAGCTGGAGAATCCGGAGTTTTTATGAGGAAATTTGACTAAGCCAGAAACAGCCTGCTAGCTCATTCCTCAGCTGATCCTTAGCTATTGGTACATGATGAACTGTAGCAGATAAGTTCATATGCTATCTGTACTCCTGCCTCCCTTTACAATACCCTTTTCTGAGTTGCACAGGTGAAAAGAGGATAACAGCCTTCTGATTCAGGCAAGTGTGGATACCATTACTTGTAACAAGCCACAGGCTTTGTGTCTAGCTGATACAAGAGGTGGGCCCCAGGACTTGGCACACTTTGTATGGCCCTCGTTTATCCTGCCTGTAGGGTGAGGATGATGATGGCTTGCTGAGCGCTCTCCCGCAACCCAAACTGAAACCATCAGCCTTGGACTTCAGAGGGTTTGAGAAGTATGGATAGAAAACCACAGGAAGGGGTGGACACATGAAATTTCTGTGTGTCATTTTACCTGTATACAACTTGGACTACAAATCTTAAAATAATTAAAAAAAAAAGTTTACTAGCAATAACTCCTTGATTTAACTGCTAGGACAGTGTAGGCTTTTTTGCCTAGGAGTTTTGGCTTAACACACTAATGGGAATTCATGCAAGCTACTGTAACTTGGGTCCCATGCAAGGCTTCTTTAGCATTACCTACTCTAGTAACAGTGCATGCTGCAAAAAACTGGATATGATTGATGGAATACCATGAATTTGGCTTCCTTTTGTTTCCTCAGAGCTTCAGTTTCCCAACCAGGGCATCTTCAGTAAAAGATGTAGTGATGACTAGGATATTTTGGTTACATGACCCTAAACAGAAATCTTGCTGTTGCATTACATTGATCATTACTAAAGCCCAAACAAAAATATAGTACAAAATAAACTGTAAATGAAGCAGATTTTAATATCTGGTAGCTACAATCCCACAATCAGAAACTAAGAAATGGAAATGTATTATTGTGGTCTCTTGTGAACAACACACATTTGATGATTCTATATAAAAATTAAATATAATTTTAATTATTGTGCTATAGACCTCTGAAACGATACTTTAAAACTTCTCCTTGAAAAGAAACCATTTAATGAAGATCATCACTCTATTCAAGTCAAATTCAAAACACACAGAGAATTTAGTTGGCTTTTTTGTTGTTGTTGTTGTTNGGGGGATTTTCACTTACATATGTTCTTATATATTCCATGAATTAAATCTACTTGGTGAACCTGATATTCAGTGGACTGCTGAGCAGGAAAGTTGATAAATTTGCAGCTAAGATTATTTTAAACTGCAGTACAATTTTCAATTGACTTTGATTTGAAATGTTGAAACTTTAATTTTTATATTTGCTTTTTAAAGTTAATGTCAGTATTTTGTTATTGTCTAGATTAACAGAAATAAAAAAGGCAATCAACAATGGAAAGCTTAACTTTTAGAATATTTTCTGTGCAGGGCAGTTTTTAAAAGTTTAATTTGTTAATTGATTTTTTTTAGTTGGGAAATTTCAGGGAGTTCATGGGCTTAACAATTTTTGTGCACAAACTCTCTGTTTTATAATATATGTTAATACAGTCCAGCTTTTATATTTTGCACCTATAATTGTCATGACTAAGCAGAATTTAAAACAAACCTATCCAAGAATCACCCTTGAAAACATTTTTGGCCAAGAGGGTAGCAGTCAGTGTATGAAGTCAGACTAGTCTCTAAATAAATAGAAGTTTAATATATTTAGAAAAAGGGAAAACCCCTGAAAAACCCCAGGCAAGTTTATGCTGCACTGATAAAAATATGGGCTAGAATTGTATAATTTCAGCTTTATTCCAATTAATGTTAAAATTTTCCTGTAAAATGATAGAACAGTTAGAAATGTTTGACTTTAAAACACTTCTGAAAATCAAAGCAGCATATTTAGAATTTGTATATTTTTTCTGAATATATATCTGACATCTAGACAGAAGTAACTAGTTAGTGAGCAGTTAATGCACTGCATGGGTATAATCGGCAAAACTGCTGCAAAGTCCATACAATCTTTGATCCCTAGAATTACAAAGAATATAATATCTATTGATCCATCCCTTAGTGTGAAAAAAATGGGTTTTCCAAAACTGAAAACATCTTTTCCTTTAAAAAAAATTCTGAGATTCATGAGAAAATCAATGTATCAGTTTTTAAGACCAGAGACTCAAGTATTGCAATAAATCTCTAATCTTGAAATGATATGATTTTTTTCACCTATTTTTGAAACATTTATACAGACTGCATAGCTTTAATATTGATTGGACTGCTTTTGCAGTGGCATCTCTAACACACTAATAAGTTTCTTTTTGTACACACTTCTGTCAGGGATATTTTTTAAAAGCCCAGGTGGAGAGATTGATAAACTGTCTTTGTAGATGCACATTTGCAGCTGTATCCTCTGCTAGTAAAGAGGAGAAGTCAATAGTAACTAGAACTCTGATACAAAAGAATTGTTCCATCCCAATCCAAAATAAGCACGTTTTTTCTTCTGCTGCTGAAATGATTTTTAGTGCAACAGAGCACAGAACCACAGATTACTCTGGAAGTAACCTGGTCTAACAGCCTGCTCAAGCACCGCCTACGTGTTGGTGCCCAAGCCCACATCTAGACACCTTTTTGATGTAAGGTGAAATCCCACAACACCTCCTGGCAACCTGTGGCAGTGCTTAGTCTCCCTCACAACAGAAAAGCATTTTTGATGGCACTTCCCATGTTTCAGTTTGTGTCCATTGTCTTTGGTCCTGTCACTGGCCATCACTGAAGAGTTTGGCTGTTGTCTCTGCATCCTCCCTTCAAGTGCATTGATGAGATCTCAGTTCCGAGCATGACCTGAATGGTCCCAAGTCTGTCAGCCTTTCCTCATATGAGAGAAAACACTGTAGTGGGCCTTCCCTGGACCCTCTTTAGTTCAGTTTTTCTCTTGTTCTTGGGACAACTGGATGCATTACTCCAGGCATGGTCCCACCAGTGCTGAGTAGAAGTTACTTGAGGATGAAGCTGAAAAAGCAGAATGAACACAGAGAGGGTATGTATTTTCAGCTGCAATATGAATGTTATAAATAGATATAAATTCACTGCTTATAAAAACAAAACAAAACCAAAACCCAAAGGAAGTGTCACCATAGTAAGCATAGCATATAAGTAAGAGATTTTGAGGGTGTTCCTATTATATATATGCAGAATTTACTGTACATCATAAAGCATTACTAAGTAACTGCTACTAGAGGTCATGTATTTCCTGATGAAAAATGAGGCAGATCCAGTTTCATTAGGTTTTGTTCAAACTGGGAAGCAGGCAGAAATAAAACAGAGGACACTGCCCAGTTTTAGAAAACACTGGAATTAGTGTTTCTGAAAAGAAATTAAACAATTAGTTCTCCTCTATTGATGTATTCTTTGGATTCAAATTGCAGGAAAAAAAATCTGTGGAACTTACTATATGAAACAGCAATGACTCTGGTAAAGGATTTGTCACATAGGTCCAAATAAGTTTACAGGTCAAAACCCATTAAGTTTGCAGCAAACAGGTGAGGTTTGTTTAAAAATAAAAGATTAGGGAATTGAGACAAAACCAGAAGACTTGTTTTGACACGGAGATACATTCCTTAGACTTCTTAAGAAATTATGGGAATAACTATAGGAATTAATTGTAGGATGTTGGTTGAACCCTTTTACTATCTCTAAGTAAGTAATCAAATAAGCATACAGTTAAATGCATTTCATTTTATTGTACCTTGATTGGACTTCCCAAGAACGAAAATGGCATAAAATTAAAATCTGTTACTAATTCCTTAATGAAGATAATTTTTCAAGAAAATACCTCCTTCATCATATATTCAAAACAAAAAAAAAAATAAAATAAAAAAGGGAAAGTTGATACTGTTTCTTTAGGCCTATACTGCTGTCAGAATTAAACAGAGGTCAAATTAAGAGCTACATCAGCATAATTTACATAAACTCTAAACAAGCAGCACATGATTGCCCTGAGGCACAATGTAATTTGGAGATACCTTGAGCTACTTAGATCCTACAACAGAAGTGTACATAGCTGTATATTTGCTTTGTTAATTTTCAAAAGAATACAAGTGTTTATAAGGAAACAAAACCAGATATTTTTTTACTTAAATAAGTAGAAAACTTCATGCAGGCAATCAAAATGCTGTTTTAACATTGTCCAGGACAAACACATCATCAGGACTGAAATGGGATTAAGATTATACTAGTAATATAAAACAGTGAAGATAGTCAAGGGAAAAGATAACTAATGTATTAAATTCCTAATTCAACAAACCAGTGAGGCAGGCTAATTTCTATTCTATTCTATTCTGACTTTCTCTGGGTGCTAACATTACCCATTCCATATGCCTGGTCGAAACAGGCAAATACAATTGACTGAAGTGCCAATTGCATCATTAAATATCACAAGGTATATACAAATTCAAGACTAATTTTCTTAAGTGGGGAAAAAAAAAAAGGAGATGCAAAAGAAAATTCTTCATTAAAACAAACAAACAAACAAACAAAAACCAAAACAAAACAAGAAGATTGCACGTTTCTTCACAATTCTCTTTGCATGAATTTTGACCTAGGCCGAAAATTGTGTGGAGTGAGCTAACACAGTAGAGATGAAATAATCCACAGATAAGGGATTTTATTCAGAGTCAGGGTATCACAAATAACGTTTATCAAGTATTTGAGGTCTGGAACATTCAGCAAGCAATGAAAAGCTCCCTGGAAATTGTGGGTCCCAGGTAATCTACTTTGCACCTTATTATACAGCTGTGAGAATCAAAGGGAGTATTGTACTAACAAAACATTGTGCTGTGTTTCTGAGAGATAATCTTCTTGCAATGTAAGAGTAGGTCTGTGCACCACTTGGGAGGGGATGGCAGAGAGATGCTTGAAAAAAAAATGTTTTGAATATGCAGATTTTCCATATCTGCCTTATCTGATGACAAAACCGCAATCACTTTCGAAATTCAGAGAATGCCTGTACTCAAACTTTAAAGTGCAAGTCTATTTCTTAAACAAAACCACAAGTATTATCTAACACTCCCATGATCACAAAAATGTGACACACGATGATACCACTCGTCAGGAGAATTCCTGTGACTTGTGAGACTGCAGCAGCTGTAGCTGATCAAACAATATTGTATATTTAGGAGGTGGCTAAATTTTAGAATTCTTCCACAAATTTAGCAATTATTTTTCTTTAAAGTACTTGTTGCCTCTGCAAGTTATTTCAATATTAATTTTATTATATTTTTATGAGCTAAGCATCCCAATTATTTCCTTAGAGTATAGTTTCCCATTTTCCATTTTGGATCCTAAAGGGACTCCCTAGTTACTCAGTTCTCATCTGCTTGATCAAGCTCCATCTAAAATTTTAGAATTCACTATATCTCTTATTAACTGTTTCCAAAAGACATCTCTATTGAAATCTTACTTCTGAGAGAAAATTAATCATAATAATTTTGGTCATTTGTTCTGAAATCTTCTGATGCCTTTTTTCTTTTTCCTAATTGTGTATTTCATAGAGCACTTCACTTTGCTAGGTTGAACCACCTTATTTCTTTCAATTTGTAATGGAAAACAAACCTCTCAAATAATTTTTCTGCATGTTTTCTCATTTAAAAGTGATTTCTAGAAAGCTGAGGATACAAGTGTTATACAGTATGGAGGATAACAACTTGTAGCTCTGATTGTAATATTCACAATAATTGTTTATATTTTTTCCCTTTTCATTAGCATCCTCAGTCTAATCAAATAGATTATTCACCACACAGTCTATTACTATTTTTTATCTGAGCATTCTAGATACTTTCCTAGAAACTACTTATATTTTGCCATTTTCAGGTAGGTTTTTTTTATCCAGTCTTGAACGTCAAGAACTTAAAACTTCTGTAATAGCTTAGTCTCAGAGTAAAGCAGTTTAAAAAGTTGGTTGAATCTATTGCATTTCTCTGTAAGTTGCTTTTAGAGACATAACTGGTGCAAAACCACATCATATTTTATTCTCTATCTCTCTCCCTGTCTCTGTGGCTTTCTCCTAATATCTGTATTGTGGAAGCACTGTATAAATTCTCAGGAGTTCAATCCTATTTAATTTTCTGGATTATTTAAATCCTTATTTAATTCCCAGACTTGGCCTATACTGGGCACTGCAAAGGTACCTCCCAGTTTTCTTGAAAATGTTGTTGGCTTCATCTGAACACACTATTTTTCATAGCAAGCTCCACTCACTTCTCTTTTTCCCTTCTGTTTTGTCACCTTCCTGTGGTGATCAAACCAAAACCATCAGTTGACTACTAGATGAAGATAACAACAAAGCTAGCTGATGTGGCAGATCAAGGGAAGTTTTCGTGTATCATTAGCAGTACAGTAACTCAGCAATTTCGTGGGTTATGCTTACTGCTCAAGCCTGTAGGCACTCTAGGAAAGATCAAGGTATTATTTCAAATGACGCAACCTAATTTATTTTGATTAGGAGGACAAAAAAATCCCAGTAAGTAAAATGCAAAAAGAAGACTGTGCTAGAATATTCTCCCTGAAACAGACTAGTGTGCCAGCTGGTTTAGGCACATCCCTAGACTCCTCATGAATCTGTTAACTGAAATTTATCTTTATAACCAGCAGAGGAAAAACTGCTCCAGACCACAGCTTGAAATGATAATAACCTAATTTCAGGGTTTGCGCATCACCAGCGACCAGCAGAGGAACGTTTCACTGCGGAGCAGCTACGTGAGCTCCTGTGGGGTTGGGAAGGTCACTGGTGGCTGAGGGGATGAGGCAGTGCTTGGGGGAGACCCTGAGGTGGCTGAGGAGGAGAAGGGTGAGGAAGGCACACCTGCCAGAGGATCCCATGGCCCTCCAGCTCAAGCCATCACCCGCTGCCCCTGCAAGGTGTGGCAGAAGAAGCAGAAGCAGCTCATCTCCCGCTGGCAATTTATCTATATATAAATAAATAGACATATAGTCCCTAATTTCCCAGTTTTCTTTTTGCAGAAGGTCACCTCCATGTAGTTTCTGTGGTGCTAATGAATACTTGAAAGTGTGCGCTTCTCTCTCAAGAGCTGATGGCAGAGAATTGAGGAGGATTCTCTGGCTTTTGCTGTGAAACAGAGGTCACTGCTGGAATCTCCAGTTTTGGTCTTGTTTCACTTGTCTCTAAAATATAAATGATTCTTAAGAGGGGATGGACGCTTCAGGACCAACTAGGACTGCTCAGAGCAGAACACCAGCCTTGGCACCCAACTGATCCCCAGACTCCCTCCCTGCTGTTTCTGTGCAGGTGAGTAAAATAATTTACACTATCTGCGAAAGCACCTGGACTTTCTTACCCACTTCACAGGTCCCCACGGCTGAATTAAGGCGGGCAGTGTCTGGGAATTCCCACACGGGGAAACTTCTGAGCGCTACGGGAAAGGGAGCGAGTGTTTGCGCTTCCAAAGGCTGGCGACCGCAAATGCACGGAGCTTTCGCTGCGGGTGTTGCCCAGAGCGGGAAAGTACCGTTTTGCAACCTTTTTCCTTTTTTTTGCAACACTTACAGTGAACATTTTGACTGTTTTTTTTTTCCTCTTTCCCCTACGGCCGAGAGCCGCTGGACAGCGCGGCCCGCATGGGATCGCTGAGGGGAATCCCCCTCAGGGCGCGGCCGCGGGGGAGGGTGGAGGGGTGGGGGAGGCGGTGCCTTCACCTGCCCGGCGGGATTGGCCCTTGCCTGCCCTTCCCGTCTCTTCCCTTCCCTTCTCTTCTCTTCCCTGCTCTTCTGACCGCTGCTGCCGTTTTGCTCCGTGCCCTCCGAGCTGGCGGACGGGGCGTTGTGGCGGGTGCCGCTTGCGGCCGGCGCTGCCAACGGCCCGGAGGGAGCCATGAGGGGCGGCACCGGCGGCATCGAGAACGCGGCCTTCGAGACCCCCGGCCCCGAGGGAGCGACCCCCGAGCCCCCCACCCCCGGCTCGCAGCGCCGCTGGAGACCCTCTGGCCCCAAGGGAGCGGCGTGCGGGCCGCCCTGCCCCGGCTCGGAGTGCGCTTCGAGCCCTTTCGAGTCTGGAGTCGGAGCCCACTTCGAGCTGGAGTTTGAGGAGGGGCCCTGCGGGTGGCGCGGCTGCACCCCCGCGGCCCTGCAGCTCTGCAACAACCCCGAGGGCTACGTGGCTGTGTACAGCATGCTGGCCGTCGCCCAAGGTAACCCCTAGGCAGGGAGAGGGTGGCGATGGGATGTTCTGGGTGCTTGGGAGGGCTGAGAGAGAGATTGGGAGAGGGTGGTGATGTTCTGGGATGAGAGAGTGGTAGGGAGAGGGGGGTGATGTTCTGGGTGCTGGGAAGGATTGGGGAATGCAGGGGAAGGGTGATGACGTGATGTTTTGGACGTTCGGAAGGGCTTAGGGATGCAGGAGAAGGGTGATGATGTGATGTTCTGCGTGCTGGGAAGGGCTAGGAGAGGCAGTGGAATAGTGGTGATGTTCTGGGAGCTTGGAAGGGCTGGGAGAAGCGGAGGAAGGGTGGTGATGTTCTGGGAGTTAGGAAGGGCTGGGGGATGCAGGGGAAGGGCGGTGATACAATGTTCTGGGTGCTGGGAAGGGCTGGGGTAGGCAGAGGAAGGGTGGTGATGTAATGTTTTGGGTGTTGGGAAGGACTGGGGGATGCAGAGGAAGGATGGTGATGTTCTGGGTTCTGGGAAGGGTTGGAGGAGGGTGGTGATGTGCTGGGCAGGGCTGGGAGAGGCAGGGAGAGGGTGGTGATGTGATGCGCTGGGCTGCTCCGCCGACACCAATGGCTAAAGCACACTGGTGCCCTGTACGGAAGCTACTCGTGCAGTGTACTCTGTGCTTCAGACTGTTCCTCCTTTCCCTCTTTCCCCACCGGCTTTATTGAATGCAGCTGAGTCTGTGGTCCCACCAGGTCTGTGCTTTGTGCTCTGGTCAGTACTGCATCCGTATTGCTCGCAGGGAAGTGGCACTTCACCTGCACTCGTGGATTCAGAGTCAGAAGTCAGGGAATAAAACACCAGTGTAAACCAGAAGGCAAAACCATAGTACGCTGGCATGTACTTTGTCACTCTCCTGCCATCCGAAACAGTATCTTGGCGTGGTTGGTGATGACTTGGATAATTAAGATGTCTTTGAAAACAAACAAGCAAACAAGTATCTCTTCTTGTTTTGGGGATTCCAGTGCAGCTGTCTTCCTAAAACTTAACTTGATCTTGAGGGAACCTGAGGTTTAGATTGCCCTAAATTTCTGCTGTTTAGCTTTAGAGATTCTTGTCCATGCTTTTGGTTCTCTCTAACCATATTTGTTAGGGGTTCAGCAAGTCCGAGTCTTAGAAAATAGCAATAATAACTGAGGGAGGAGAAGCATTAGCATACAAAACATACAATCTTGAGATTTTTAAAGCTTGGATATTTGTCAAGTGAAGCTGTTGGATTAATGTTTGTAAACTTTCAACTTTATTGGGCTAGCTAGAAATGAAAATGTATTTCCTGAAAAATTATGAGGCTTTAAAACTCATTGTTGTTGCTTCTAGAGAATGACAGTGTTGTGGAAGGGTTCAGGGAGATGCTGGAAGTTTGGTGCTAGAAGAGGAAGTAGCCTACACCAAAGATATGTAGGATATGGATGGCTCATTTCTTCCTGGAACCACACTGAGATAGCTGGGATGGTATGAGAACAGAATGGGAGGCTCTGCTTAACACCTAGAAGGATTTGAATGCTACTTCTGTTGCTTGGAGGAACCAGAGTCTCTTAGTATGTGTTTCTGTGAGCTTTTTCTGATTTCAACCTGTTCAGAATCTGATCTTCGAATGCAGATTTTGTGTTAGAAAAAAAGCATCCAGAGAGCTTTGAGCAGAACCTGCCTTTCCTTCCTCAGGTTTGAAAGGCCATGCTATAGCTGGTAGGATCAGGAAGTGATTAGTTCCAGTTGTCCTTTTGGAAGCTCAAATTTACATTCATAAATAAAAAGAAAGGATGGAAGAAAATCTCATATAGTTGATTTCAATGGTGGCTGAATAGTAGGAGGCTTTTAGAATACATGTTTGTCATCTCTTGAGTGGCTTAAGAATACTAAACCAAATGTCTTGAATTTTTCCAACACTTCTAAATTTCTTCAAATCTAGGGTTGCTGAGCTGAAAAATGAACACAATACCATTTAAAATTTTTCTCTGGGTAGGTTGCCAGTCATAAAAACGTCTTGTACTGTAAGAATCTCTGTCTCCTTAACAAGCTATAGATGTTGGTTGTGCACCTTATCCAGCTCTGAGTCCTGTTATCTAACTGTGTATGTTTGCCGGGTAACTAACCAGTCTAGGTCAAATTTAGGGCCTTAAAGTAAGGAAACTTCTGATGTTTGTTTTAGAAGCTGATGTAGGTGTAGCTATTGTAGATCTTATGGCATTCTTGATGTGTTACCTGGGTTTCCTGAACAAGAGCCTTTTTTGTTTAGGACACAGAAAGGAAATTGGGTCCTAAAGGCTCAAGCTGATACTTTCTGAGACTCAGGAATAACAGGAGTCATTATCAGCAAGAAATTCATTGTGTGAAGCTTTGAGAAAACATTCAAGTCTTGCAGCTTCAGACTTTAGATAAAAGCACACAAAAGACAACTGTGATTTTGAAGTTATGTGAACTAATACTGTATTGTAGTTTTGGATTTAATTTTTTGATTTACCTTCCAAATTACAGAAACAATCACTGAGAAAGATAAAATATATCTATTAAATTTACTAATGCACCTCTAGAAAAGATTATATCTTAAAATATTGAAGATTAATGAACATTTAATGTGGCACACTTTTGATGAATATAAGTTGTTGTACTAGACTTTTTACGTGTGTGAACATTGTAGGTGATTATCTGCAGTCACCTGTTGTATGTGTATGGATTTCTGTGTGTTTTTCTAACCAAAAGCAGGTTATTTTCTAGCTGCTTTAGGAAAGAGATTATTGTTAGCACCTGATGTGTTGTATTTCAGCTTCTCATAAGATTACAGGTGGAATTTATAATTTCTGACTCTTTCTGTTTCAAGAACGTGTGAAACCTGTATTTCCTGAATAGAAAACATTTTGTGTAGAATGCTGTTGCATGACTAATACCTGCTTTCTGTATGACACTTGGAGTTGCATAAGCATATATTGCATTTTTTACCACAGTAACTGGATGTGCTACAGTTCACAGCTGCTGTAGCAAACAAGGTAGAAGTTATCTCACTATTTTGAGTACAAGAAGGACTGTTTATTCCTCGTGCCAGTAGTTTTTATTAAACAAGGTAACAAAACCACTGCGTGAGACTGTTTCATTCTATTCTGTCTAAAAAATCTGAGTAACACTAATATTTTGTAGGCTGGGCAAGTTTGCTACAATAAGGCATTTTCAATTTTTATGATGTGCCTGCAAACTGCTATGTTAAAGCCACTTGTAACAACTGCAGAACATGTTGGTTAGTGTGTTGNAAAAATACTCTTGTGTTTCATTAGAGCAAATCAGGTTGGTTTATAATTAATCTGGATTTCATGTGTCAGTACACACTGAACCTAAATCTCCAACAGATGTGGCAGGACAATAAGGTTTTGGTTGAGAAGAGTTGAAAGCTAATTTCTTTACTACAGTTTTAAATGTTGAGATGTCCTTGAAGAACTTGTTTTTCAGATCATGTATCAGCTGAGTTCCATCTTTCCTGAAGAGACTTTAGTGATTAATCACTAGTTGATGGCATTGGAGGAGTTATGCTGCCATTCATCACATCTTTGTTTTTACAGATGAAATCTAATTATCTGGTAAAATCAACTGCAATTTTAAGATGTAAATTAAAGGTGATGACTTAAACTACAGGTAAAAGACAATGCCTTCTATCTCTGTAATTCACTTGCTGTGTAGCACACCTACTTCATATGAAGTTCTCAAGGCTTTAGTAAATGTTTGAGGTGCTGGCAAATGAGAAAGAGTTGTTTGTTCATTCCTTCATGCTAGTATTGTTCTTTGGTAAGTGCTTCTTAACAGGAAAAAGTTACCAAATGTATAACCAATGGCAGTGGAGGAACACTGGAACACTTCTGTTAATTGACTGATAGATGGAATTGTCAACCTTAACAAAGAGGCCATAGTAGAGTATTGGAATTAAGACTGTGCCAAGAACTGCCTTCTCATAGAAAGTCGAAGTGTTTGGCAGAGGTGGCAGTGGATTAGAAAGCAGCTGGCTGATTTGGAGTAATTTTTTTCAATATGTTGGAACACTTTAAGAAGATGTTGAAGTTTGGCCTGAGTAGTTGTACTTCTGGATGGTGCAATGCTTGTTGAAAACTAACTTAAGCCTATTGTTGTCCCTAGTCTTTCTGTTCTGTTCTTAGAATGACAGTAGGGAATCATGTGTGAATTTTAGAAAGAGTAAGAATAACTGTAGGGCCTGTGTATCTAAGAGGTTACATAACTCAAACTTGTTTGTGCCTGTGACTTCAAGATTTCCTAACTTTTTTTTCAGGTATATATTTTATTAGGGACACAGTTTAATTAGACTGTGATGAAGTTATCTGACCCTGTTATGAAGTACTGCTATTGTCTCTCTTGTAACAGAATCCTATTTTGTGACTGCTAAAAGCAAACTTACTCCTGTAAGTTTTCACTACCTAGTGTTTCACATAGAAACAGAATGTGAAGCAGGATAGGAGGTTCAAATTAGAATCTGCAAATGATGAGTTTGTGAAAATAGTCATGCACTGGCAGGCCTCTTACTTACTTGCTTCTACTCTTGGATCATTTTATTTTTTTTTGTGGTTCATCTATGCTTCAGTGGGGCAGCTTGTGCAATGCCTTCTTTCCAGGTCATTTCATTCTTTGCTGCAGGGAACTTAACATATTCAGAGGGCAACATTTTTCTCAGTTAAAGTAAATAATCTCAGTTGCTTTGGAATGGTTGCAAAGCATTTTTAAAAAACTTTTTTAAATTATAGGGGAAGCATGTCTATTAAAAAACCTACTTATATCTTCCCTTTTTGGTAGCAGGGAAAAAATCGAGGTTTTTTTGACAATCATTTGAAAGATGTCTCTAACTTACTGCAGTCATAGCTTGTATTCTCATGTGAGTCATAACCTTGACTAATTTCCTTTTAACTTGTAGGGTATCTTATGATACTATAATGCATTCTGTTTGAAATCCGTGCTTCAAACAGACTGGAACCTTAATACATGAACAGTTTGAGGTGTGGTATATTTCTGGCTTAACACTTGAGTGTCCACAGGGGAATAAAATTAAAAAGTCCCGTGCAATTTTGCCAGCTTAATCTGGCCCTGTATTGGTCTATTATGTATTTGGATTTTAAAGCTAATAAATAACTTATAATGGAGCTTTCTAAATATATTATTTTTAACCTTTTTGTCATATAATGGTAAGTTTACCCCTGCAATGCTATTAAATTAACATGTCTTTGACTAATTATCTCCTTTTTTATTTTTGTAGGTATGGTGGTAAATGGCCTGATTAACATTAGTATTTCAACAATTGAGAAGCGTTATGAGTTGAACAGTTCCCTCACTGGCTTAATCTCTGCAAGCTATGACATTTCTTTTTGCGTGTTGTCGCTGTTTGTATCTTTCTTTGGAGAAAGAGGGCACAAACCACGATGGATTGCTTTCTCAGCATTTATGCTAGGACTGGGCTCACTTATATTTTGCTTACCACACTTTGGTAGTGGAAAATACCATTATGGAGCTAAACTTGAAGGTAAGCTTATCTTTGTTTTGGAAATTTCACACTGAAAAAAATAAAAGAATCCCTGTAGTGACTTCATGCAACTCTTAATTTGGTACAGTGTAATTAATTTTTGTCAAAGTCTTAAAGTAGATTACTATCAGTAACACTGAAAATAATTCTGTGAAATAAGTAAGTTCAAGAATGGTCTCTCTGCAAGTCTTTGTTTTTCAGTATAAATTCTTGCCTATATGCAACATTTGAATAGAATGATTTTTTTCCTTTCATTGATGTATGCAATTAAAATTCACTTTAACAAGAAAGTTTTCTGGCATCTATTTGTCAATTGTAATCAAATTAGACCAGTGATGTAGAATCAGTGTCAAAGTAAAGCTTTGACTTTAGTAAAAAAAACTTAGATTTGCCATGTTGTTGAATGGTGACTCCTTTTAATGGGGCGTTGAGCTATTGAAAGCATCTTGATTAATGCATTAACAAGTTTCTCTAAGTTCTTTCAAAATATGTTGATTACAACTTGTTGATTTATTTGAAATAAAAGGCAGCAGGTAGTACTGACCTGTGCTGAAAAAAGCAGTCTATAAATCATGGGAGTAGCTAACTCTCAGTTCTTACATAACTTTTCTAATAAAAAAAGTGCTTCAGTACAGTGTGACTAGTGCCAACAATTTGTATTGCAATTCAGTGGCACAACCACAACCAATACAGAAATGTTCAGATATATTTAAAGCAGGATGACTTAATCTTGTTACTGCAGTGTTTAATCAGACTTATGCCTTCAATGACCAAGCATATTAGAGTGCTCACTGAAAAATCAGTAGCTATGAGGCAACCTGATGAAAGGTTGTTGATTCTCAAATTAATTTCTTTAGTATTAATCATGTCATACACTTCCTTGAGCTATCCAGATCTTAGTTAAACAAGTTTGGTAAGCTATTGAGGATCTGAAATGAAATTCCTGATGGAGATCTGAAATGGAAATTAATTGAACTTTTAACTGAAGAAGCCCAAAAGAAAACACTCTCCAGTGTTTGGGGGCTGTGAGCAAATTATTATGTTACCTTTAGTAGAGGGGCAACAGGTTACTTGCTCCTGGCTCTGTTACAGTCCAGTTTCTCTACAGTTGTCGTTTCAGTATTACATTTCCTCCTTCATTATAGTATGGAAGGGAAGCTGAATTTAATATGTAAGTTTCAACCTTATTATAAGTTTGTTCTTTTGATGGAAACAAGATACTGGCAGTGTGGGAGAGAAGACTAGCTATTGCAACTGTTCTCTTTTCAATAAATTTTAGTTGAAATCTCAAGAATGTGTTGCTGTTTGATCGAACATCTACCATTGAAGATGGCTGTAGTTTTTGATGCCTTATTAGGGACATATTCTGCATGGAGTTTTGAAATCTAAAAATGGTGGGGAATTTTTTTTAATGGAATGTGGTGGGTTTTTTTCACAATGACACTATCTGCTGACAACATTCATGCTGTTTTATTGTTGAGTTGCAGGTGCCTATGCTGTGGCTGTGGTGAGCAGCTTTAAGAACTTAATCTGACTTAAACAAAACACTATCTAAGATAAATGACTGGGAGTGTAGGGAATGTCTGCACCATGACAGAATCAACATAAACCTTCAGGTGCTGTCCAAGAGCACTCTTTAGCTGTCAGGTACAGGATTATAGGATGTCTGGTTTAGCTAGTTCTGATGTTGAAGCATTGTAACTGTACAACTCAGCTGTGGAATTTAATAGCACCACACCCCCAAAACCTTTCTTTTTCATTATTTGTTTTGATGAGTAGTTTATAGAAACTTTAATATTTTTGTAAACTTTTGTTTGATGCTTGGTATTAAAATCTACCACGTAACTTATTTCTGAACAGCTATTTTTACTAGTTGGTTACTCGATTATTTAAGTTATCTGTTATATGTCAGTACATGAGTTTTACCCTAGGATAACTTCAAAGTACAGTTCAACACAATATTTAATATGGCTGCCAGTTAATGAATAGATCTAGTCTGGAATACAAAATACATATAACCTCCAGTGTAAGGCTTACAGACTTCATGGAACTTACTGTTTTACCTTTAAATATTAGTTTATTTTAATTCTAAGTATCCTACTCCACAAAGCTATATGAGTACTCATTTATCCTAATAGCACTTTCTAGAAATAATTCATTTCACATTAAATGGGTTGATAATCAGTGGTCTCCCTACTATTAAAATTTTTTAGGCAAAGCAAACATTTCTTTTCTAATCTGCAGAAAGACTTCAGGCTTCCATTTGTAGCCTAGGTGTGACCAGCTCTTGGCTCTGGTAACTTTCCCAGATTGCAGAGCCGCCAGTGAAGGAGCTGGCTCCGTTGTGTGCAGTCAGGGACTCCACCTGGTGGTGTGTCCGCATCGGAATCAGCACAGTTTGGTTAGTCGGAGGCGGGCAGGGGACTGTGAGGACTGCAGATGCTTCCGTCTCGGATTTTCTTTTACAAATCCAGACCTGTTTCCACGTCTGCCACAGCAAACGTGAATCGTGTTTTTTTACTTGACACAAGGAAGATATTCTTATTGTGAAGACAGACAAACACTGGGACACATAACCCAGAATTCTTCCTTAGGGGGAAGAAAGGAAACTTTAACTCCCCCTCTTGAAGTTTTCTTATCCCTTTTGTTGGTCTGTTTCTGTGCAACAGCACTGCATCACCTGTTATGGGCTACAGGGAATAATGATAAAGCCCATGCATGTATGTATAATACCAGTGTAGACAGTTTTCTTTAAATATCTGCTGTGTGTCAAGAACTTCCCAATACTTTGTTTTGTGAGCCCTAAGTGCATTTTGAATTTGCCCTTTGCTTAAGTAAAAAGTGTTTTCAAATGTAAAAGGAGCTGAGGAAGAAAAAAAAGATGTAGTAATTTTTTAGCATAGTAGTGTGAATTAATCAGTCTTCTTGTCTGACCTGAAGGATGTTTTCATGTGCCTGTTCAGTGTGGCTTGTTTCCACCAAACTGATGGGTTTATCCTCTTAGGGTTTTATACTCTTCTGTGGAAAAAAAGAAACACACCTCTGTTTCATTGTGTCACTTGGCACTCTTACTAAAAGTGCAATGATAGCAAGGGGAAGGAGAAGAGAACACATTCTCCCTGTCTTCAGTTCCTCTATTCTCTTTCCTCCTTGTAGTGCCAAACATTACAGAAGCAGACACAACCTTACACTGCTGTACCACTGCCTTCCTTTTTGTGTGCACAAGTACAGAGGCTTTACATTGACTTCTTGTTTTGGAGAGATGGCAGTGTGTGGCTCTATGTGAGACAGAGGTGTAGGTTTTCAAGGTAGGTTTTCTTTTTTTTCTAGGGAAACACTTCTCAAAAGAGTGAATGAGAAGGGAGGATTATCTTTACTAGTGACTAACTGGACTTTATAGCAGCCCAGCTTTCCTCAGGTTGTTCAGACTGCTCTTTCCCTTGAGTGGAAGTTGTTAGTGCTCCTCAGAATCATTGTAAGGTATAACAACAAAATGAAGTGTCTGTTATCCAGGAGTATTTACAACCTGTGGAATGACCATAAAGTCTTGTCTTTGTTTTTCAGACACATGTCAAACTTCAGAAACCACCTCTGCTAATATAACTTGCAATGCCAACACAAAGTCTTCACATCAGAACTATTTGTATGTCTTTATCCTGGGACAACTGCTGCTGGGAGTTGGAGGAACTCCGCTGTTTACTTTGGGAACAGCTTTTATTGATGATAGTGTCCCAAAACACAAGTCTTCCATTTATATAGGTAACTTTTAAACTGTTTATAACATATTGACTGTATTGATCATAGACTGCAATGCCCTCCAAATGCTTTTTTGAATTTGTCTGATTAAAACAATCTTTTAATTATTTACTTATGTGCATAAGGCGTTTCTACCTCAGTTAATGTAGAATTTAGGTATCAGTCTGCTCTAAGTATTAAGTCTTTTAAATTTTACTTTGTAGAGTATGGTAAAGCTGCTTTGCATCTCTCATGTTATTTTTATTTTTTGTCTGTGACTGAAAATAATTAAGTGGTTAATGTAGCCTGTCTGTTAACAACAGAAGAGGCTGTAGCAAAAATTTGCTTATTAGTGTCATAGATGTTGAGAAATACTACATGTCAGTAGCTGGATCATACAGTATCCTTTAACAGTTTTATTTACTTGCCTTCTATTAGTAGGCTGTCCACTCAGTGCGGGGATGCTGCTCTGCACTGTGTGGTCAATGCTGTTCTCTAGCCACAAACAGATTTGGCACTTCAGTGGGACATACTGGAAGTGTCTGTCCTTCAATGAAAGCAGTGGGATTGCCTTACTGGAGCTGTTTAAAAACTGAGGAATACTAATTCTTAGAGTAGTTTTTAATCTTTTTCAGTCATCATTCACTGGGTTATGTGTACTTTTACTGCCATGTTCATTGTAGTCTAAGTGTGCTTTCTATGGGTATGAAGATCCTTAGTTTCCCTCATTTTGTGGGTAAGCTGATAGAAGCATCTTAGCAATACTGGTAACTTGTAGGAGGAATTCAAAGGATCTCAGATTCCTGAACTGTTTTGCAGACTAGATATTATGGGGCAAAATTGAAATTATCCCCCATCTACATACAATTCATACACATTGATCCCAGGCAGGTCACTTAATTTGATGCCAACAAATACAGTAGTTGCATATGAAATTCCAGAATAACAAAGACAGGTTTTATTTGTGCTGATAATATTGTACTTTTTCTTCCCTTTCCTCCCCCACTCCTCACCTCTGAAACTAGTGAAATAAATAGAGCAGAATTAGGCCTGTCAGCATGATAGGGGCATCAAGAATTGACCTGAAAACTCAGGAGCATGATGTCAGTGTTCATAGTTAAAAAAGACCAGTACAATAAACTAACCCATGCACAATCTTTAGACATCTGTTGAGTTCAGAAGAGCAGTGTGTTCTGCCTGATATAACAAAACTGGAATACAAATAAGTGGACAAGTAGCTGCATTAAACCTTAATTCTTTCTTGCTTTTATGCAATGTATTAAGGATTTAAAGTATATTGTGTTGCCTTGCCTAGTGCAAGAAGACTTGTGCAAGGCAGCAAGAAACAAACGCTTAACTCTTTCTGTAAATTGCTGCTAGCATCCTTGACTCTATGCTTGTAATTCAGAAGCTGATAGTTTCTTTCTTTTCTGAACTGGTTGCATTTTCATGAGGAGTGTTCTACTGTTGCTGAACTGGGGCATCAACAACTAAAGATGCTGAAAAGTTAAGTAGTTCCAAATGGTACTTAAACTGAGTGATGTGTAGGGGGAAATAGGCATCTAGGCTTGTGTGAAACTCTGTAGGATGAATGTGAACTTAACTCAGAGTTCCTGTGGGCATGTGACTATTTCCAAAATACAGGAAAACCTGGGATATATTTACTCAGTATTTATTTTGACTGGAGTGTCACCTTTTGCATTGCTTTTCCCTCTTGCACCCTTCTCACCCTCCTGCCTCTCCCATCATTTCCTCTTGCTGTCTAACTAGAGTGAAATTAATACTAAGTACTCGGGATCGAGACACTTTGGAAACAAATGAGAAATCCAGATTCTGCAACCTGGGGAAGCAGCATAGAATATCAGCAGTAAGAATGCATGTTTACTAATTATTTAAGTCAGATCTTATTTCTATTATTTGCAAGCCTTAATGTGCTTATGAGTGTTCCTGCTAGCAGTGAGTGCTAAACTGCCACAGAAATCTGTGTGGTAGGCCAGGGAGAATACTGTGTTATTACAGAAGTCTTGTACTCTTTAGCAGGATATGGTTACACCTACAACTTTGCAGGTTGTGTGTTCAGTTTCTTTTTGCTTGCTTGGTTTGTGTTTTTTTTGCCCTTTTTTTTTTGTTTGTTTGTTTTGTTTTTGTTTTGTTTTTTTTTTTGAGCTGTCAAGAGCCTTGGCTTTGTATTTTAAGGCAGATGTTATTCCTGTCAGATATGTTAATGGAACCCTGTCTTCTGGTCTTGAAAGATCTAAAAACACACCTGAAGACTAAAAATAATATAAATAAGTAGGTTCCTGAAGATTGTGGTCATGTACTGTTAACAGCTGATGCTTCTACCTTCACTTAAACTTTTTCTGCAGCTAGCTTTCGAACATAGACACCAAAGGTAGGTGCAAATGGCAATCTAATAATGCTTAAATTATTAGTGAGATGTTTTTTGCTGAACCTCTGAGTTATAGCTTTTAATGAGAGCTGCCAATTTCCTTGTTGAGGCGCAAATAAACATTTTGTCTTCTCCACATTATGGTTGAAGTAAAAACAGCAAAAAGAACACGTTGAATTACAGAAACCTTTTGGTCTGAAGTTGATTTAAGAATTCTATTAAATCTTTTAAATAAAAAAAAAGCTTAAATTATGGTGAACTTGATGTATTTTCTCTTCTAGGAATTGGCTATGCCATGTCTCTGCTGGGTCCTGCTATTGGCTATGTTGTAGGAGGACAGCTGCTTAATGTTTATATTGATATCCAGATCCCAGAAAGGCAAGATAAAATTTTATTACTTTCTAATTTGTTTTCCTAATTTTTATTAAAATCTTCAACTTATCTCCCTGTGAGGAGAAATGGTGTTTGGAAAATACTGCATTTTCAAGAGTTTCAAGAACTTGTATGCAAGTTGCACTTACAAAGGCTTCAAATAAGTGACGAGTAGTGTGACTCCATCATGTGTGAAAGTTTCTCCGTAGTGCAAATATTTAATTCTAAGTTTTTAGATATTAGCTATCTTAAAGCTGAGTAACCAAAAATGCTTTTAGTTGCCTTTTTAGGGTTAAACTTTACCCATTGATTTCCTGTGCAAAAAGTTTCACTGAGCTGGAATATGAGGGGTAGTATACTGCTGCTTAACTCCTGGTTAAAAGCTTGCGAGAAAAATCTACCAGTTGAATAGTAGCTCTCTATTAAAAATGTTATAAATTGTACTACTGTCCAAGCCAACAGCTTCAGTTATGTTTTTATTTCCCATGTTTTAGGGTCTTCAGATTAATGCAGTGGCATTTTTGAACTTCACTATTGGCCTTGACATGACTAGTTGATTATGGAGATTCTAAACTTTGGTTTTCAGTATCTTAACAATGCTTTAGGATCTTGAAATCAGGGCCAAAGAGTGACCTCTAAATCAGAATGACGTTTACTAATGAGCTGAAAGCTATATTTGGTGGAATGTGATATTTTTATAATAGACCCTGTGAATGTGCTTTAAACATGCAAACTAATGCACTACAAGTAGAAAACAATAACAGTATTAAAAAGTTTTCTGTTAAATGAATTTAAAAAATAAATATTCTAGCTCACTAAAATCTGAAACTGGTGATTGAAATTCAGAATGATAAACTTGCTTTTTCTGAATTACTTTTCCAGTATGAAAGTGGATCATGATGACCCACGTTGGCTTGGAGCTTGGTGGATAGGATTTCTTGCATGCTTCTTTGCAGCTTGGCTTCTTATAATACCTTTTTCGATGTTTCCAAAACACCTGCCAGGTAAAGGTTTAGCTACTTTGAAACAGGAATTTGGTTTTATTTGTGGGTTACAGACTGGACTGGGTGTTTCCACTTCGATTCCATTTCTTAATTGTCTTTGGCTGAAATCTGATGATAAATACTTTTTTAGCCCCAGTATGTAGCCTTTGAAACAAGGCAAATGAACTAGAGGGAGGATCTTGTGTGTGGTGTCCCTGCCTATGGCTGGGGGACTGGAACTAGGTGAACTTCAAGGTCCTGTCCAACTCAAACCACTCCATGATTCTATATCATGATGTACAGTAGAACTGGAAACAGGCACCTGAATATGGAAACTGATGGTCAAATTTTGGAAGATGCTTGCATCTAAGCACCCAGGACAATATTTAAAGCTGCTGATACCCACCAAGAATAATGTGGAAATTCCATTGACTTAATTAATGTACTGTTATCTTTGACTATATTGCTTTTATTGGTTTGGCTAGAACAAGAAAGCATGAATCAAAGTATCCCAGAGCAGTCTTCCAGGGAGATAAATATCATATAGTCTCTGTTCGGTTTAGATATTATCTAGGAGTACCTTGGAAGAGGATCCAAAGGAACTTTGTCTACTAATAATGACAGTGAAATCACGGAGGAAGAGAAGCAGTGAAGTAGGGAACTGAGGAGACTGTGGGAATCATTTTTAAAAAAATTAAATTGAATTGACTTCAGCATACTCTGAAGATTTTAGAATATCCCTGATAACCTTACTGCAGCCAAGACATTCCAATGGAAGCATCATTCTTTCAAGAAAAATCTCCTTTCAATGTATTATTGATATTTTTGTAAATCTGTACCAATAAAACACTCAAGAAGACCTACAAAATCCTAACTAGATTTTCCAAGTAAAGTAAACACTAATTTTTGTGCCTTTTTGACATTAAATCTATGAACACAAGTATTCAGTGTTTTGTCAATACATGTGACCATTTGTAGGAACAGCAAAAGTACAGGCTGAAAAAATTTCTGAAGCTCACGATGATGGAAGTGAGGCCCTTGTTCAGACCAAGAATATTGGAAAAAGTTTTAAAGATTTTCCTGTGGCTCTCTTGGTAAGAAAAATCTGAAGTTTGCTAAAGATGATATATTCTGAGAAATTAATTTCCTTTTCAGATAATCTGTAGCGCTTTAGAAACATTGTGATCGACAAGTCTCCAATGCTACTGATAACTTAATGCACATTCATTGTGTTGATATGTGACATTGTTTAAGCAGAAAAGCATAATACTGAAGTTCTGCATAGAGTTTCTACTTTAGAGTGTAGAGGCTTCTACTTTAGTTGGTATCAAAATCAAATAATTTCCAGAGCATTATGGTAATTTCTCCCCATAGATACTGTTGAGGAATCCAGTGCTTATGAGTCTAATAATAGCCAGTTCTTCAGAAGCTTTAGTTGCCACTGGATTTGCCACATTTCTACCAAAGTTTATAGAAAATCAGTTTGGAAAGACGTCAAGTTTTTCAGCAACTCTTGGAGGTAATGTAGCTTTTTGTTTTTAAATCTTAAGTATATTGTGTTGAACACCTCATTGACATTATAGGTGGAAGATTATATGAATATCTTGTTTGTCTGAGATGTTTTTGAATGTAATTATATGGAATGCAGTTATCACATCAGAAACAGTGTTTGTGTTCTTGCCAACCCTATGAAAACTCTTGTGCTTAATTCAAGAGTGCAGATCTACTTGTTGTCTGTAGGCTTTTTGAAGATTATCAAGTCTCATATTGAAAGTAGAGTAAGAATTTTGTGTGCTGATGAAACTGTAGCTTATTCTTTTTTTAGTCCTGGTGAAAAACATTTAATTGTCCTTATTTAAAATCAGCTGAAGGAGCATTGTCATCTTAGTCCCGGCTAAAGCAATGAAGATGAAGAGCAGCTGGTAAAAAAGCAGTGCTTATTGCAAATAAGGGGTTGACTTTGCCCCTCTTCTTCAATTCCATAGTAGCATTACAGAGAGAAAGTTTACAATAAAATGAGTAATCAGGATATGTTGTAAAACTATTATGTAACTCCTTCTACAGTTGGCTGTCACTTGTTATTTTTGCACATCAGATAATAGGAATAGTAGGAAAAGAGAAGGCTGTGAAAAACTATTGGAGAAACAGAAAAATTGAGTGTCAGAGCTTCACTCACCGTGGTCACATGATTAACTCTGACACAATTACTTCTGAACAACAGCAACCAGATAAAGGCAGAAATGTCCATAGTGGCCCAGAGGTGCAATATTGCTGACTCAATATTTCTAGAACATGTCTTGCTAAACAGTAGAGTGCTGCTATGTAAACACTTGGTAGGTGAGCTGCTCTTTCTCAAACAAGTATGTTGGAAGGGAATATCTGGCTGACTTAATCCTCTGGGCAGTACTAGATAGTACTGTCACTATTTAGATGTTGTTTCAAAACAAAGTATCTGCAAGTTTTACGTAGAAATACTTTAGAATATATGCTTAATTATTAAACAATAAACATGAGAAAAGCTGAAAACTGAGTGTTGCCTTTTTTTTTTTCTGTAGATTTTGTCCGAATGTCTTTGAGTTGAAAATATTGTTAGTGCTTATGAAATGTACAGCTTTAAGGAAATACCAACACTAATGTTCAAAGCTATCTGTCCCTGAACTGAGCTAGCTAGTCTGAGCTACCAGTCACCATGAAGAGTACTTAAACTGCTTTTGACTATGGTTGATTGTGACCTGTGCAGTTTTGCCACTGTGCTTGAACTGTTTTTAAAGTGTTAGTTACACTGAGTTCTGTGTTGTTTTGAAGATCAGCCATGGTAAAATGCTTATTTATTTATCTGGAGTACTAGTAGAGCAAAGAGGATAAATCCTTAGGGACTGTTGTAGCCTATGACAGCAAAACTGACCCACTGATCTAGTTTCCTTTAAATCTTTCAGTAGATGCCTTACTGCATCTTGTGCTGTCCCTTGTATAATATTGGTTATGTTCTGTTATTAACAAGTTCGTAACACATGTATATCAACATGGACAAGTGAAAAGAAACCACTGATGTAGTGAAATAGAATTTCCTATTTTCATAAAGTGGCCTACTGGTGTTTAGAGGTTCCTACCCAATGTGTAGTACTCCTAAGTCATCTACTTTGACTATGTTGAAGTTGGGTTTTGGGCAACTATAAATTGCCCTTTCAAGGTAAGCTTTTAAAAAAGCTAAAGGTCTTGTAAGGGTAGAATAAATGACTTATGCAATCAAATTCTAGTAGTATGGTTTGAAAATGACATCATGTGGATTGCATTTTATGGGTAATGGTTTGGATTTTTTTTCTTAGCATAAAATTTAACTCTTAGTTGCTTCACAATTGTGCCTTGTATTTTTATTTAATTGCTGGTGTCTTGTTTTCCTCTAGGACTTGTATTAGTTCCAGCAGCAGCACTAGGCCAAGTCATAAGTGGCGTCTTGGTTTCCAAGTACAAAATGGATTTGAAAGGCATAATCAAGTTCATGATAATCACTTGTTCGGTGGCCCTGATATTAAACACAGTGTTTTTATTTGCTGAATGCAGGAATGAGCCTTTTGCAGGTGTCTCTGAAGCATATAATGGGTAAATATATTTTAATATGCTTTGGGGTTTGGTGTTAATGTTTAAAATAAGAAGGTTACATCGTAGAATACAAATTCTTTTAGAATGTCATATTTTGGCTTGATGTATGAATCTGAAATGTCTTATGGAACTCTAGAAACCTTCATTTTGGAATCTTCATGTAAAATATTACAAGAGAATGTATAGATGCCTTGCCTGCAAAATCTGCTGGGCCTTCAACCCCTGCTTGGCAAAAATCTCAGCTTCTGTAACCATTTTAGCTGTGGTAGCCATGGTATTGACTACAGCTTATTTTGTACTGCTGTAGAAATAGAATATTTTGTATCTCATTTTACTTAACCAACACTGGGTAATTTGGGCAGTTTATTCCAGAATGGAGTTGTGAATTTTGTGAAAGCACATCAAGGTGCATTGAGACTTACACTGATTTCACATTTTTCTCTAGCAAAATAAAGACATTTTTGTAGCATCAAGTTCTAGGACATCTTGCCTCCTTTCACAAAGGAGACTATTTTTTATTCTGTTACAAGGGCTGACAGAGGTAGGAATTTGATGCAAAGAGAGAATAGCTCAATAGCAAAGTTTAAGAACAAAATTGGTGAAGTTAACATGGTTATCTGAAACGCAGTTCAAAATTTTTTTGCTAACACATATACAAAATAATTCTCTCAACATTATGTACATTTCTTTCCTTTAAGGAACAATTCTCTCTCCTAATGAGAATGTAGTCTGTCACTCATTTTTTAGATATTTATAGTAACTGTAAGAAATTCTAGGATACCTTCTTCCTGTTTCTGTGGAAAAAAAAGCTTACTCTGGAAACCATTAGGGCACTGGGGGAAAAGAAGTCAGAAAAGTGAAAGCAAGCTAAAGCAAAATTAAAAAGAAAAGTTTTCAAGGATAAGCTTTCTTTCGAGACTAAATTTTTAGGTCCATGCTTAAAAAATCATTGAATCGATGTGATCAATTCACCACTGTAGGCACCATGTTATAGAAAATGCCCTATCATGCCTTATTAAAGAAATTAGCATAAGATCATAATGTTTCAGTTCTCATAGGTCTAACTAGTACACACTTCTGTAGCACAGGCAGTATTTAAAAGCAGGAGGGGGTCAGCTAGCTGTTCCAAAACTGCTCTCAAGTGGTTACTCTGTCATGAATTAACAGAGCCAGAGGCAACTTGACTGTTTGAGGGTCTGCCAAAGACCCAGATGGTGCTGTGCAAAATAACTGGAGTAGGCTGGTACCTAGGGACTGCTAGCTACCATTTGAAAAAATCATAATCGTAAGCAACTGACTAACTTCTCTTGTTTTCCCCAAATCTCCTGTTTTGGGCAGGGCATAGGTACCACTACCTTGTACAAAAACATAATCTGCAGGTTCTCCTCCAGTGCATAAAAAAAGCAGTCAAACCTAAATAGGATGGAGTAGAGGAGTGTTGCACTTTACTGACACAATAGCGTGAAGTGTACCATGAAAATGAAGAAGATAAGTTGGAGAGGAAATTGATTTTGTGGCCTGTAGTGCATGTGAAAGTTGGTAGAAAGTAGAAAGTTAATGTTGTGATACCTTAGTAATTAATTTGTATTTCCTTTTCCAGAAGGTATCCAAGTGAATAAATAAAGTTTCATACATTGGTGACTGACATAAAAATAAAAAAATTATGACTCATTCAGATTTGATCTTTATAATTTGTGTATAAATAGTATATTTAAAGGCCATTGTAGAAATATGATGCATAAAATATGACTTTGCTTCAGTGGCAGAAAAAATTCCAGCAGAGAGATGACATGAATAATTCAGAACTGTGAAAAATATAATTCAGGCTGGGTTTTGAAAGCTTATAGTTACATACTGAACAAAAGAATCTGTGTTTATTAGTTAAATACTGAAGAAGTGGTCTAGAAAATAGCATATGAAGTTATCTATTGATATTTTTATACCAGGTTGAATGATAATGAACAGCTGACATTAATTAAGCTGATATTAAATATTAATTATTGAAGGTACAGCTGAATTAATTTGCATCTGAAGTTAAATACAGTTAACTGTACTTTATGGGACATCAGAATAGTTAGTTTCACTAATATAATGCCAGTTCTGAAACTGTTTTTGATTAAGGACTAAGAAACTAAAATATGGAAGGGTAGCTTAAAAAATTAACACATTTATAAGGTGGTGGAAGTATAGCCAGGTGTCTGCCTCCCACTTGAACAAATGCTTCTGAAAGATTAAGTTATGAAACTTCTCTGAGAGTTGACTTGGAAATTGAGAAAGTGGTAGGGTTTTTTTGTTTTGTTAGTTTGTTTATTTGTTTTCTCTTTTGTTTAGTTTTGGTTTTTTTAGGTGGAGAATTTCCAGAAATCCTTCATGGCTGGCATTTTCTTTCTATTGAAAAATAACCTGGAGGAGTGGGGAAAGCTTTTGTAGGTTTAGTCCCAGAACTGAATGAGGACAGGATCACTTTTGAGTTCATGTGTTAGTGAAAACAGTATATTGTTTGTAGTAACACTGTTTATTACTAAATTAGGCTAGCAGCAGAAATAACATGGTTTATTTTGTATCAGAAACACTTCAAAGAATTGTTTTTGCCAAATTTTATTGCCCAATGTTTCCTTGAAAACTTGAAGGAACAGAAATGCAATAAGTATTTCCATCATTCTGTTCATTCCACATATCTCTGGGACTTATTTTTCTGTGAAAGAGTACCCAACCTATGGAGTTTTTTTAAGAGCACTTAATGACCTCATCTCCTAGGCTTCTTTAGAAAAGCAGTGGCACCTTCTTTTCAGTATTTTTCTCTGACCAAGCATAACGAATTGTTCAATCCCTCTTTGAAGGTTGGGGAATAGAGGCATGCAAACAAGACAAATGTTGCCATTTAATTGATTAAATATTTTTAGGCTTTGCATGCCTCACAGGCTAGCAAGACACTGTATGAACAAACTTGTGATGAGTGAATTTGCTTATGAGGCACTGTCGTTCATTCTTCACACACAGAAGAATCAAAGAAAATTTTCTTAGGCTTAAGTCAGTAATGTAGTTCAGTAGGATTCCACCCTACTACAAGCAAATGGATTTTATATGTGGTTCAGATATCCCTAATATGCCTTTTGCAATTTGAATTCATGAAAGTTTTCAGTCTAATTCCTAGATAAATGATTTCTCCTATTAGTATTTTTTACCATATGCAATTCTTATAGAGAAATCTCATTTTAGATAACTACTGTGGGACTTCATTTTACAGTACAATATTTAAACTACTGGCAGTGTCAGTAGCCTGGTTTTAGCTGACTGAACTCTTAACCTGAGAAACTTCTTTACTTATTAATGAACTAGTATTAGAAAATCAGAGTGTTTTTATTCTCTCCAATTATACCTCAAGGCATTCATCACACATCCCAGATTAATTTTTCATACCAATAGTATAGTGGGATACTTCAAATACAACTATGCTATGGGTCTGTACTGAAAGTAAATGCCTAAATTGTGAGTAGCTTAGTAAGTAGGAGTTTAATTTAGCACTGTTATTCATCAGTTATACTCCAAACAACCAGAGAAAATCTTTAAAATCTTCAGGGTGTGATAAGACTTTATATGGCATTGAACTCTGCACTTAACATGTTCAGTTGTGTTGGTGCTTGTGCAGTTTAGATGTCTGCATAACAGTATTAAAATAATAAAAATGAAGCAGGTTTGCAACTGCACTTGAATCAAAAACAAAGAAAAACCCTTGGAATATGATCAGTGTTTTTAATCTTATCTTTTTTTCTTAAAATTGTAAATTGAAAAAATTAAAATACCGAAGTATGTGGGAGGGAGAAGATGATGTAGGATGAGAACTCAGCTGAGATAGAGAATTTTATTATGTTTTATGAATGGAAACTGGAGGAATAATCTCTGGAAGGAATAATAGCATAAAAGCAACCAGGTGCACAATAAATACAATTTTCCTCTAGAGTTGTAGCTACTGTCAACATCACTTTTTAAAATAATTAAGAGCATCAATAAACTCAATTGAATATTTTGAAATTTATTATGCTATAAATACTGCACTACTAATTTACACACATTTTCTGGTTTTCAATTCCTTTATTAAAAGCATATTAACTTCGACCTTTCAGAACAGGCACTCTGCGTAACTTAACAGCACCATGCAATGCTAACTGCGGATGTTTGCGCTCTATGTACTACCCAGTTTGTGGCAGAGATGGAGTCCAATACTTTTCTGCCTGTTTTGCAGGATGTACCTCATATCTTGTTGACAGCAACCTGACAAAGGTACTTTATGCAATGAACATAGCTGACATGGTCTATTCTGTTCTAGTTTCCTGCAAGATGCATTATATTTCAAAAACATCCTTCCCTTGATATGACAGGAAATTGCAGTACTTATGAATATGAGTGGTAGTTAGTACAAGAAAAATCAGTGTGGATTGGAAATACAAATATAAGTAGAATGAATGCTGGTATGTATCACAATCCAATACACTCTGACCAGATGCTTTCAAGCATTCCACTTATGGAGGCATATGTGGGTTGAAATCAGCTGAAGCCCATTGCTCCCTGATTTTTTTTTTTCTGGTAGTTGTCTGGCTTTTTATGCCTTATGGTGGGCTAAGCCACACTTCCCCATCCCCATGCTGATTTGGCTAATTTAGAGAAACATTCACAC
The DNA here is from genome assembly GCA_013399695.1 of Formicarius rufipectus. NCBI lineage: Eukaryota > Metazoa > Chordata > Aves > Passeriformes > Formicariidae > Formicarius > Formicarius rufipectus. Next base: position 1,021,831 of record VXAU01000755.1, read on the forward strand.
TCTCTTAATGAACTCAAGGAGTAGCATTTACACCACTGGTTGATTGACTCAACTGTTATAGCCATTTCTTTTCTGTATAGATTTCTTTGCAACAGCTGTGGTTCTTCACAGCCTGCATTGTTCTGTGAGCTTCCTGGCCACATCACTCTTTCCCGTATACTCTGTCATAGGGTTTTATGGATCAGTCACAGTGTGTCTCACTTGTGTGGTGTCATTTTGCAAGTGTTACTTCTACCAGATGTTCTAATGCTGAAAATAAGTTAAATCTAAATGTACTTTAAATACAAGTGGCAGTCAGAAAAGTAAAAATCAGTAATTGTCTTGAACCTGAAGTCTTACTCTAGATCTTCACACATAGTGCAGTGTTTATTGTATGCACAGCAACCTGCTTCTCTGAGTTTTCATAAATTGAATGCCAGTTGCCCCTGATGTAAGAATGGTAAGCTGTGAAAGTGGCTGGTTATTATAAAGTCTGACCAGAACTAAGAGGCTTTTTGTGCTTGTCTCTACTAGTACAGCAAGCTCTTGAGTAGAGATACGGGAGCAGAGTGGGAAGATCCTAAAGACATGCCAGCTGACCCAGGGAATGCCCCTGGGCACTTTTTATATAAGAAAAGGACAAAGATAAATGAAAGGCAGTGTTATCCCTAAGAAAATGTGGAAGAGTGACTACTTGTTATGAGAACTTCACACTTCCCTGATACGTTTTTGTTTTTTCCTTTGAAAGCAAACTTGTGTGGATTTAAAAGAAGAGCATATTGCATTTGTTACCTTGCTTACAAAAGAGGTCTAAGATTGCTTCTATTCTTTCCTGCTTAAGTCTTAAGAGTAGAGCTCATCTCTCTCCCTGCATATCATTTGCCTCTGACTTTAAAATCTTCAGTTTCAAGAGGTTTTTTAATGCTTGTAGCTAAAAACTTGCTGCATACAAATTGGAGACGATCACTGTCTTTTTAAGTCAAAAAAACAAAAATAACTTTTACTGAGGTGAACTGGATTAGTCAAGTTCTGATCAACCAGTTTTAATAATTGGGGCTGGTGTCATGTGGCCACATCAGGAAGTGGACTGTTTCCCCTATAGTAAGATCAAGGATTATTCTTGTGTTGTGTGATGCAGACTCATTGAATATTTACCAAAATAGTGTCATTTTGTGTCATTCTTGGAACTAAAGTTTATCTTACAAATTTATTTATAGGTATACTACAACTGTTCCTGCATTGGGAAAGCAAAAAGAGAAAGTAGTTCAGAAAACTTGCTCTTCGAAGCTGTGCCTGGAAAATGTCCAACAGAATGCGAATTTTTCCCTTTCTTCCTGGCCACCTTCTTTTTAGCTGTTGTTTTTACATTTATGGCTGTTACTCCAACAACTGTGGGCATTCTCAGGTATGTTTGCTTGACTGAAAGACGGGTAGCATTCTTGTGAAAACTCAGACAGTGAAATGCTTTTATTTATTTTGTGGACTTCAACAGAAAATACCTTGTGCGCTGCCTTAAGTATTTTGTATAGTAAGCAGGCAGTACTTGAAACAGAGGAGAGTCATACCACTCTCTGTCTTGTATTCTCAACTTTTTTTTCCTTTGTTCAGAGTTTTGGCTTGAAAAGTTGTAGTCTGTCAAAGACTAGAGACTTCCTTTCATGCCATTAATATTGTATATATGGTGGCCACTAATACAAACTGTGAAAGCATGTTCACCAGTGGCTTGGCTCTCTTTGAAATCACTGAAACTGATATGCATGAAAGCTAGACTATGGGTTTTTTAAAAATGTGGTCCTTGCTTTGAGTGTGGAGCTATTTTGCTTTATGTTGAACTCTGATTTACACCTCTAGTACTTCTAGAGAGAGAATACCCATGATACATAGGCATGCATGCACAATACACATGATGCTTTATGGAGTTATGGCTAGATGCTCTTTTTGAATTAACACCTTGTTGTGTTAATGGGTAGGGTAGGCAGAATAAAGTGGAGTGTTGCATTACCTTCGAAACTGACCTGACATAGTTTTGTTTTGATAATTTTCAGCAGGAGCATTTGAATATTTGAATCCTTGTACACTTCAGCTGAAATATGGAAGGAAGGGACTGTAGCTTAAATGTTAAATAACTAATTTAAATAGCTAAATGTCAGATAAGTTTTACAGTATATTCTGATATCTTTTCAGCCATCTGATTTTGTGCAAGTTTAAATGTAAACTCATGTGTTTATGACAGTGTTCTAGTACTAGACATAATCATCTACATGATGTAAAACTCATTCTCTTTCCCTTAATTGTCCTTAAGGATATTGGGATCCTAACTGTGACTGCTGTAACTGCTTATCTTGGACATCTTATTATGGCTAATCCTCATACATACTCCAGAATGTGGAAATAACTTGTGAATGTGTAAATATGGTCTTTCTCAACACTGACAGCTTATTGAAGAAAACACATGATACAGTGTCTTAAAGAAAACAGCTCTGAAAGTAAATTGTATAGATTAAGCAAATTAGATTGTATTTAACCTTCATGGTAGTATCTTTAGGACACCGTCATGAGAACATGTTTGTTCCTGGACAAATATCTGAAAAAAATGGGTAAGAGATAAGGAGGTAAATTTTGCTAATTATTAGGTCACTATATTGATTTGTATAGCATAGGCCAGAATGGTTAATTATAAGGTCAGGTAGCTTTATATGCAAATATTATGAGAATCCAGCATGTTGTGTTGTGCTGCAGTCTAGTCTCCATTTATTGCTTCTTTAGGAATAGTAACTCAGGGATTACATCCTAGCACTGTCTTTAATTTCCTTGGTTTTTCTTATGGAAAAATGTTCAGTAGGACATAGGGTTCTGGCAGCACACTATCTTTTTATTTATACTATTTTGTTAAAACCAGTTAAATCTAAAATTCCTTTTTGGTCTATGGGTGTTATCTTTGTCTTTTGTCTAAAAACCACTTGAGGTAGTTTTGTTACTTGTTCTGCACGTGAAATTTCTAAATCCCTCTGCAATTAACAGCTTTAAAGAGTATACAGAGACAAAGCATGTTCACTGTGGGACACAGCAGAGAAATGAAACAGATAAAAGTTGTTTGCTATGTCTTAAACTGCAAATCTTGTTTACAGGTGTGTGCCAGATAAACAGCGCTCATTTGCTCTTGGAGTGCAGTTAGTGTTTCTACGACTACTGGGTATGACTTCCTTGTTGAAACATTTGCCTCTGAATAATCTTCTTATTTGACATTTTTTTCTAGACTTTTAAATAATGCATTAAGAAGCTTTCAGAGGAGCTTGAAGCAGCCTGTCATTGGCTTATAGGATACATTTGTTGTAAGGTACCATCTGGATTCAAATTCCTTGTTAAATAGGGCATCTGTGCTCATTGTAGCCTTTCTTATTCCTATCAGCACAAACTAGATACAGGTAACTGTCATTCTTTCAGCAAAAGGCACCTGTTGTTATTTTTCCCAGAAGAAGCCCTATTCAGAAAGTTGAAATAAGAGAAACTTATTGAAGTAGTAGAAAACAGCTTAGTGTAGTTATCACCTGAAGATCCAGAAGTTAAAAGTGACTCTGCCTCATCCAGTTACATCCTTATTGGCCATGCCATAATATTTTAATGTGGATAGATGGAGTCTTCCTTTCTTTCCCTTCCTTTAAAATTCCTTTAACTAAGTTTAGTATTTATTGAAATTGTAGACACTTGTACATAAATAGTTATTGCATTTTAATGTTGGAAATATAATACTTAAATTCTAAATCTAAGCATCTTCAGCATGTCACTAAGACAGATGAATCACCTTAAGGAAAACAAAGTTAAATGTAGGTATATGCTTATCGACATTAATTTGAATTTACTCAGGAATATTTTAAATTCTTGTTTTAGTATTAGACCATTTTTAAATGGCATATTCAATTCAAGGGTGTGACAAGACACAGCTAATGTTTGGACTTTTATGTCAATATTTATTAGTGCAACCATTTCCTCTCCTTTGAGATCAAGTATCTAACAGTGTCAGTTCTGCTTTGCTCTCTCAATTGAAACTCACATTAATGTAAGTGATTCTACTAATAAGGCATACCAAAAGCAAACGTCCTTTCAGGTGGAAATTAGCTGGAAGGTAGTGTTGAGGGTTTCTCCTATTTCCTTTTACTCAAGATACTTGTTAGTCTGGACTCCTGATTTCACTGTGGAGCAACAGAACTTTTGGGACTATGACTGAAGAAGGCAGCAACTAACAGTGTTACTTACCAGCGACATATTTATGCTGTGGACTTGAGGAATCACACAAGGGTTCTAGGCAGCAGACCTAGTGAGAAGCATAGGTCCTTGTTAGCTCTACGACACTTTGGGCCCTGGGCAGGTTAGTAGCCATGCAGTGATGTACCTGGATGTTTATTATAAAAATGTACCTGGATGCAAGACACTTATGCTTTGTAGCACACTGTTGTAACAAAAATCACACAGATCTAATAAAATCTACACAAGAATAGTTTTAAACACCTTTTTTTTTTTTTTTTTGGTGACATTTTTTCCTGGAAGCTTGGCTATATTTGAGGGATGGAAAGAAATGTTTAACTGAAAATATTATTATAATATTTTAGTTCTATGCCTTTGGAACAGTTTAGTGTATGTGATCTGAAAAAAAGACTCCTTTCAGTTAAAATCCTGCTTCCTTGATTAGCTGTTTTCACTCCTGAGTTTAATCACTTTTTTCCAGTGAAAACTGTGGATGTTTTATGAAGCTCAAGTCTCTGAACAAACTTCATGATAAAATGAGAGCTGTATAAAGAATTAACTGGCCCTCTATGCATCCTACCTGTTAACTGAGAGCAATGTTAGGTGCACACTAGCTATGTATGACTTTCTTTAAAATCTTATGTTTAGTGTTTGGTTCTTCCATTTTCTCTTCCTCACCAGCTTGGCATTTTACTCTATGCATGAAGACCAAGACTATTCCAAGTAATTCAAATGTTCTAACATCTTACTGTATTTTTTAGGTACTATTCCTGGACCAATTATGTTTGGCATTGCTATAGACAGCAGTTGTACTTTGTGGGATATCAATGAGTGTGAAACTCAAGGAGCCTGCTGGATATATGACAATAAAAGAATGGCTTATTTGCTCTTGGGCATGAGTAAGTCCCTTCTTTTTATTATGTATGTGTCCAAGTTAATAGATATAGTGATCCTGACTGCTAGATGGGAAGTATTTTAAAATTGAACCTTACACTTTTAATTTTTAGCAGCGGTGTTTTAATTTTATTTTTTTCACAAATAATAAAAAGCAAAATATTGCAGAAGGAGACCACATTCAGTGACTCTTTAAAGTTTACTTAGAAAATCTTTTAAATAATAGTACAAAAGAGTTTTGCTGCTTGGTCTTCCTTCATTGTTGCACTTGATTTACTGAATTTTAAGGGACTGACAAACATTTCAGTCTGTCTTCAGGGCCATGAAGATTATTATGGATGCAAAGGTGATTAGATGGATGGAACACATATCCTGTAAAGAAAAGGCTGAGAGAACTGGGATTGGTCGGCCTAGAAAAGAGAAGCTCTGGGTGATCTTATTGCAACTTTCCAGTCCCTGAAGGGGAGCCTACAAGAAAGATAGAGAGGGATTCTTTATCAGGGAGTGTAGTCATGGAACAATAGGTAGTGGATTTAAACTCACACTGTGTGGATTCAGGTTAAATATTAGGAAGAAGCTCTTTTCTGAGAGGATGGCAAGAGAGTGGAACAGCTTGTCCAGAAAAGCTGTGGATGCCCAACCCTGGAAGTGTTCAAGGCCACCTGGTCTTGTAATGGAAGGTATCCCTGTCCATAGCAGGGAGTTGGAACTGGATGATCTTTAGGATCCCTTCCATCCCCATTTTGTAGTTATTTGGGCAGTTGTGTTAGGAGCTTCAGGTCTGGGAAGCTCTCATCCTCTTGTCATATTTTAGTTCTTTTCTGTAGTATATAAAGTTCTTAAAAATATCTCTGGACACTAGTTAAAAAAAAAATAAATCTCAATTTATTTAACAATGTGTTGCCTTCAAGTATGTGGGCTATGTATGCCTGTGGGAGAGAAGACAGACTAAGTTTATATCTCTGATAACTGTTGTCCTGTCTGCTAGTGACTGATATTTACAGTGCATAAAATGAAGTGCTAATACCTAATCCTGAAACTGAAAAAGCAGTAGTCACGACTTTAGATTTCTGTATCTCCCAGGTGTATTTGTGATAAAGCACAGCACTTCTTGTTCTCCCCCTGTCCTTGCCCCCACCAAGTTACACTAACACCTGTATGTAACCTTTTAAGGGGTCTGATGAGAGAATACTTTACAGGCATTCAATATGGGAAGTTTTAGTTTGTGGAAAAGGGTATATTGATACAATGAGTGTACCAAAACAAGAAATAAGAAAGACTTGCATGTCAAGCTAGAATGGAGTGAAGAAACACAAAAGTGAAGCAGAGGCAACAGCTGCTGCAAGCAAAAACTGGCAAACAGGTGGGAGGATCTAAATTCAGTAGAAAGACTGCCTTTACCTGACCTTTGCAGTTCATGTAAAATACATTGAAAAGGATGCTGTGAATTTCAGAGTCTTCCAGTGTAACTTATCATATGAAACTTTGTAAATGACTGAAACACTTTCTGCTGCTGAAGGGAAATGCAATAAGGACTTTTTTATTCTTTACATTCAGGTGCTGCTTGCAAAATCATCACGATTATCTTTCTGGTCTTGGCAGTGTATTTCTACAAGCCTCCAGCATCAAATAAAGTGCTGTCGCAACAGGATGCAGAAATGGAATCTGCTGTAAGCACATAAATAAGGACCAGATCAGGGACTTTTGAAAGAAACCAATAAGAATAAGCACTTTTACAACACTTGTTCCCAAGTTCTTGTATATTGTTGCCTAAATATAAAAGACCACATTCAACAACTGAACAACTTAAAATATTTGTGAATGTGTAGTGTTCTCTAATTTGCTAAACATTGTTTAGTATTCCATTTTGTATACCCAAAGAAATGACAAATTTGTAGTCAAATTTTTAAAGTCTGATGTGTAACTGAATTGAAACAAGTTGGCATACTCTGATCATAAAACAGGATAAAAGCTGACTGAGCCCCGTTTACCTCTAAGCATTACTGCAGGGAGAGGAAAGAAGTAACTTAATATGTTAAGAGGAACTGTGTTTCTTTTAAGAGGACTTATTTTAATGTGCTTATAAACTGGCCCAGTGCCTTTGGGGATTTTGTCTGTTGGAACACTTGAAAATGTGCAAGTTTGGCTGTGTTTTAAAAATATTTCTACATGTTTAATGGCATAAGTTCACTTTATGGTATTTGTAGAAATATGTAAATAGTTAAGATAGAATAGCTGGCATGTGAAATGAAATAAAATGAAATGTTCATTTAAGTGCTTGAGTTTCTGTCTGGGATATATACAGAAAGTTGTTGTCCAGCTGCTCTATTTAAGCCTTGTTAAAATGTTTCTGTTAAATTTGAAGATAAAACCTATTTTCTTACCACTTCTGTGTACATTCTCATTTCCAAATGACTGAGTTCTAGTCTTCTCAACTCTGAGAAACAATGCTGAAGGCTAGCAAGATTGTGTATGGAAAAATCAGAAGTACAAAAATGTAGCATTAGTTGTTCTTTTTTACTTAATATAAGTCGTTGAAGTTGTATTTGTATAGCACAGCAGAAGGGGTCTAAAAGTCAGCCACTCTTACCAGACATTCAACTATATTGCCTGCTGATCAAATATCATTCGATGTTAATTGGAAATTTTTACTGAGCCAGATATTCCCTGTGCTTGTACTCTGTTAATAAACACTTCCCTTCTGTTGCACTGGCTGTGCATGTCAGTCTGTGTGTGCCCTCTTCATCACATTACGAGGACTGTACTCATTGAGTCTACCAAGATTTTTAAATAAGCACTACAATTAAGGGTTATGGCATATGGTTCATGCTTCATCTAATTCTTTAAATGTAGCTCTTAAATGGGATAGTGGATAAGTATGCAACTGAAGAAGATCCTCTGTAACTATTTATAAATAACTGTCTAGGAAATAAAACAAAATCACCTACACCCTGTGAAAGCACAAGACCTGATGTCTCTTGAGGGAGAGGAGGAAAGTGACAGAATTTGCTTGCTCCATGGAGCTGAATGCTTTCTTATAAGTTCTGTGATTCATTCCTGATCAATGGGCTCATAGCAAGATTAGTAACTTCCCTAGAAAAAACAAAATGCTTTCTTAAAGTTTGGGAATGTGGCCTAAAATTCTGAAATTATTTCCCAGTTCTGATATGGATTGTGTGAGGTGTAGAAAATCACTCAATCATAGTAAAGACACGTAGTAGCGTAGCTCAGCTGGTAAACTTGATTCTCTTGCTTAGACTGAGATCATAGTTTGCATTTTCTGCTGCTTAATGGGGTTGCATGAACTCCAGAACTTGTGGGGCAGAGCAATGAGAGTTTCCTCTTCTTCAGAAGTTACTGGCACTTACTTGCACTACAGTAATCTGTGGGCAGAAGGAAGGAAGCATTGCTGTTGTAATGTTACAGTCTTATCTCTGACTTGTTAAAAGATTACCCTTGCTATTTTAGGAGCAGCAGCACAATGTAGGAGGAGTAGGCAGATCAAGTAGAAATTTACTTATTTACCTTGTGTCATTGCAAAGTTAAATTAATAGATATAGCAATAGATAGTGGAGAGAAGTAGATATTTTGTCAAAGGTTTTATTAAGTAATGGTAAAGTGTCTTATATGTCTGGACAGGGAGGGTGAATTAAAAACCGCCTCAATGACTGTGCCCATAATGTCAAACCACAAAGTGCTGTTTGAGTCAAGTCAATAGTGCTGAACCCCACAGGTCAGTTCTGGGGTGAATACAGTTCAACCTCTGTTTCAATGACCTGAGTGGTGGGATAGATTGGGCTTTGGAGAAGTGGATGACAGACTGAATTGTTGCTGCCATTTCCAGAGGGACCATTAAAAGACTGAGGAAATGGGCAAACAGGAACCTCAGGAACTTCAGCAAGGGAAGTACAAAGACCTACACCCAGGGGAAAATAACCCCATGCACCAGTAATATGCAGGGGACTGCCCACCTGGAAAGCAGCTCTTGTGGTTCATGGTGGACAGGCTGGCCACAAGGCAGCAATACACCTATCCTGCAAAAAAGGGTCAATAGTGCCTTGGTCTGCATTGGGCAAAAAGCACTGGCACCAGGTCAGAACAGGTGACCCTGCTCCTTAGTGGTGATGCAACAACATTTAGAGTGCTGGGTTCTGTTCTGGGCTCTCCAGAAGAAGGATATTACTGACTTACTGTATGGAGTATGGTGTGGGGCTACAGAGATGATTAAGGAATGGGAATGTCATTCATCTTGAGAGAGCCGGGGAAGCTCTTTTTAGCCAGCAGAAGATCAGGCTCAAGGGGATTCTGTGCCTTGAAGAGCTGGAAACTAGACTTCTTATTAATTCCCAAGTGTAAGGACAAGAGGCCTTGGACACAAAGTGAAACACCTGAAATTTCCTGTGAACACAAGAGAACTTTTTTTTAACTGTGAAAGTGGTCAAACACTGGAACAAGTTGATCAGGCATTTGTGGAGTTTGCCATTCTTGAGGGTGTTTAAAACCTGAATGGTTGTGATCCTGAACATTCTGGCTAACCTTCCCTGAGTACAGACTGCATGACCTCAAGTCTTCCCTTTCAACCTAAATGTATTTGCGCTGCTGTGAGATGCTTCCCAGTGTGGCCTTTGTCCTATTCACCATATAATGTATAACTTCTATATCTGTTCTTACAAGGGAAAGCCTATCTGTTCTAGCAGCTTTGTTACATCTCTGTGTGTCTCACTGGGTGATACTAATTATTTTCTTGCTAACAGTGATAAAACATTTCAAAGAGGAGTTGACAGTCTCAAGTGACTTGCACATGCTCTGTGAATTCTGTTTAGAATGCTTGGACTACTAAATTAATGAGCTCATACTTTTGAGGTTGTATCAACTACCATGGATTTGGGGTTTAAGAATTTCAAATATTGCCCAAATTAAGGATGATTTAAAACCTCTTGAAAGCTACATCTTCTAACTAGCATAATATTTTTAGAAACATATCATAGTGCAAGCAAGGCTGTCCCAGTAAACATTGTAGTAGAACAAAAGTTTTAATTCATCTGTGAACCAGAAGTAAGCTAAACCTAAGTATATTGCCCTGTATGACTAGTGCAAATGTATTCTACAAAACTTTATTGGAGCCTCTACTCAGTAAACCTGTAGGAGTCCAGGAGTCTTACAAGGGAGTGATGGTAACTAGCTGCTGCAGTTGAGACTAAACTTCTGATCTAAACTTTGTTGTTATAGGTATTTTCTTAATCTCAAAACCAAGACTGCAAACAGCATTTTCTCTGTTTTGAAGAGGAAGGATAATGATAGGGTAATCTCAAGTTCTGTTTGCATGGTGAAACCTGGAGCCCTGGTTAAAATAAACTAATTCTTTTTATTTGAGAAATTCTCCAAAGTGAACAACATAAGACCAAAGTTCACTTGCCATGGCAGAGTTTATTGTTTCTGGTGTCATGAATACTGAGAAAGGGGGAAATATGAATTTTGTTTTGCATGTGGCTACCATGCATATAATTACTTACATTAGTATTTTGTTGTGGAGTATCTTTGCACATGACTTGAAGCATCTGAACAATATTACTGAAGTGTGTTGGTTGTAAACAGAGGAGTAAACATTAGGAGTGCTTCAGCTTATTAGCTGTTTTTGCCAACCTGAGGTTCAGTTGCTGATCATTATTGATGACAGTAGGACTCGCACTGCTTCCTGGTCCAAAAGATGTTGAAGGTAGATCAGGGGTGAGCAAGTGTAAGTCAGTTACTGAAAAAAACCTGTATTTGAAGTCTGAAAACCTTCAAAAGTGTTGTGGATTGAGCAGTATTTCTGTTTAGCAATGAATGAGTATGAAATATTTATTTAATCTTTTGTTACAGTAGCAGAACATACAGTTACAATATAACATACTACTGGTGTTGGGATTTTTTTGTTGTTTATTTGGGGTTTTTTGTTTGTTTTTGTCGTGTGTGTATTTTTCTTCTTCCAACCACCAGATGGCTCTGTTGCTGCTAAAAATTAGCCAATTTCATTGGTGTTTCAATGGAACATTATGAGAGTTTAGAGTGCAGAGCAGAAAATATGCAGCTTTTGCAAAAATACGGTGTTAACGGAAGTGCGACTGGTGCCTTTTGTCTGCTTGATTTCTGGTTTTGCAGTGGCAGTGACTTTCTTTTTGTGGTAAATACATGAATATGCCTGCTTATGATTTATTTTCCTTTTATGATGTGCTTGTGAAGCACACAGTACAACTCCATTTCTATATGGATTCTTGTGGAGTTTTTTTTTTTCTGAGAGGCAGAAATCCTCAGGCAAAAAAAGATCAATGTTAGATTAAGCAAGCTTTGCAAAAATAATGAGGAAGACAGTTAATATTATATATTAGTATTAAATGATGCAAAAAATCTGGAATAAACTATTTGGCTGCTGCTTCCATGGAAAACATACCCAGAATTGAGAGTCTGTGGCACAGAGGAGTCTTAAGAATTTGGGCAGACTACACATGTGTATACCTTTCCAAATCTGTATGACGGGACTGTTGCTAGCTGGTTATAAAACACCTACTCCTCTCCAGTCTACAGAATGCCTTAGTAAGTGTCCCAAATGGAAGTCCCCATGGAACATATAAAGGGTTTTTTTCTGATCATTATTAATCTTTGAGTATTCATATTGAAAAGGTGAATTTTTAGTATGAAATGATGTTCTTGAGCAAAAGTGAACCATAAACCAGAAAAACCAAATCCAGGCAGAGTATGGAGATCATCATTCCCTTCAAAGTATTCAAGAACTTCAAAGAAACAACTGGGGTAAATAGAGACCCATTTTGCCCACAATGTTTTGCTCTGAGATTGTCTTTAAAGATACCAAATGAAGGAAATGTTTAACTTATTTGGAAATTAAATGAAACTGTAGAGTAGGATCACTTGGTCTGGAATCAGTGATAGTTTTGCTGTTTATTTAAATGAAATCAGGGTGCTTAGACAAACTGCAGTGCAGTTCTTTGGTATTTGATGCACTTACCTTGTATCCAACTGCAGGAAATTTGTGTCACACAACTGAAAGAATCTGGTAACCTATAAACCTTGTAAGAAGTGACTGAGTTATGATAGAAATACAAGCTGGAGAGAGGAGATTAGTGCTTTTCAGAATTATTTTTCTTTCTTAATCAAGTTTCTAAAATGTCTAACGTCATGTTTTAATTAACTAGATGTAGAGATGGTTTCCTAGATTAGGAAAAGCCTTCTGATTAATGCAAATCCACATCTCCACCTTTGCACTTTGCATTTCTCAGACATCTGTTGACATTCCTTCGAATGTCCAAGTGTCCGGCTACAGATAATGGAGGCTCCAAAACACTGAAGTAATTACCTGCAATAAGTGAACTGAAGGAGTTCTAGTAGGATATTGGCAAATAAACATACTAAACCAGCTATATCAGGAGACATGAAACAAATGCGGGCTGAAAATGTGAGACAGGGAAACTCGTACAGGAGATGAAGAAGATTACATTGCTATTGTATTTCATTCTAGTCAAGGTTAATGACTTGCATTTGAAGAGCTTTGTAAATTTGTGCCTACCAGAACACAAGGGCATTCAGTGGTTGGTTGTATAGGGACATAATCTTCTGGAAGCAAACCCTGGAAACAAATCTGGTAGTGTGAACATTGCAGTTTGTGACAGATGTTGTGGTTTAACCCCATCTGGCAACTAAGCCCCACACAGCTACTTTTTTACTCCCTCCTGTTGGGATAGTGGAAAGATTTGGAAGAGTAACCGTGAATAAAAAACTTGTGCATTGAGATAAGTACAATTCAATAAGTAGAGCAAAAGCCACATGTGAACAAAGCCAAACAAGGAGTTCATTCACCCTTCCCATGGGCTAGGAGGTGTTCAGCCATCTCCAGGGAAACACAGTTCCATCATATGTGATGGTGACTTGGGAAGAGAAGAGCTATCACTCCAAATACTCCCCTCTTCCTTCTTCTTTCCTCAACCTTATATGCTAAGAATGACACCACATGGTCGGGAATATCCCTGTGGTCAGTTGTGGTCACCTGTCTTGGCTGTGCCCCTTCCCAGCTCCTTGTGTGCCCCCAGCACAGCTGCTGGTGGGGTGAGCAGCAGAAAAGGTCTTGGCTGTCTGAATGCACTGCTCAGAAATCACTAAAATATCCCTGTGTTATCAAAACTGTTTTCAACATAAATCCAAAACATTGCCCCATTCCAAATCAGCGTGGACAAAGGATTGCCAGGCTGGCTCCAACATATGTATAACTATTCTATTCTATTCTGTAGTTGTTTTTTGTTTGTTTGTTTGTTTGTTTGTTTTGTGTGTGTGTGTGTTTTTGGTGGTTTTGGGTTTTTTTTTCCCTACAAGATTACTTTCCAATGTTTTCTTTCCAGCTAGTATTTTAGCAAGTATTCTCTTGAGTATGGCTGTGTTTTAATTTGAGTGCCCAACATTTGATATATCAGGAATCATTTTGACTTGACCTCCTAACATAAGACAAATGTGATCCTTTATTGTCCATTACTTCCATGCTTAAGATTTCCTCCATGTCCTTCTTGACAATTTTTAATCTGTGAGTGAATCTGTACCAAAATTGACATAGATAAGACACAAATATGTGAAACTTCCAGAAAAGTTCATAAAACTTCACCAACTTTCCAACCAGAGGTCTGCAAGGAGCATGTGATGGAGTGTAGACCTGGAGGAGTAAATGCCCTTTGTAGTTACCCGGTGAGATTGCACTGGGAAGCAACTTTATGATTGCTGATGGTTCCTTAAGAAGTGGATCAAAAAAACAGAAAGTTAAGTTTTCTAGTTTAAACCTGAAGTTGCTAATATTGAGAGTAGTGCAGCCAAATATTTTTATATTTAAAAATCCTCAAGGTAACACAAATTTCAGAGTCATCTAGTTTTCACTGAAAATTACTGGAAAAGCAATTAGATGTTATTAATTCAGTTACTGTGGTTGTAAATCTATTCTTCTTCATGGATCTTACTGCATTTTCCAGTAGGACTTATTACCAGCTCTGAGGTAATTTCTGTTTTCTTGAGTACTTGAGCTGTTATGGAAAGTCTACCTCAGAACCTTTCAGAGTTGGAATATTTTTATTGGTATAATACAAAAAACCCCTCTTTTATCCTTGCCCTTTTTGTTAAAAAGCTCTATAAGACATTTTGCAAATACTGAATATACTGTTCTGGGAATCGTTAAATGGATATTTTGTTCAGTTTTTTTATTTACTATTTTTTTTAAAATTTGTGGCTAGCTATGTGAGCAGACCTAAGTGTGCCAGCTCTAAGTTTCAAAATTACACAAATCTAATTAGCTTTTCCTCCTGTTTAATAGTGAGGGTTGGGCACTAAAGACATTGAAAAAGACTTAATGTCTATCCCAGTCTGTCTAACAAGCTATTCAAGAATTTTTAGTGTATTGTTACTTGACCTCCCATGCAAACTTTAAAGTGCTTGACACAGTTTCAAGTAAGCAGTCCCCAGCTATCTGTAGACAACTCTGTAAGGAAGAGTTGTCCTGTGTTGTCATAGAATCATAGAATTATCAAGGTTGGAAGAGACCTTTGAGATCATCAAGTCCAAAGTCAAACTAGCACCACCAGTCCAATCCCTAAAGCACCAAACCCACATCACACAGAGCCAGATCTGGACATGTCTTGAATGTGTGATGGTGACTCCACCTCCTCCCTGGGCAACTTATTCCCATGCCTGACCACCCTAGCAGTGAAAAAGCTTTTTCTAATATCTAATCTGAATCTCCTCTGTCTCAACCTGTAGCCCTGCATGGAGTCTAGGTTTTCAGGGGTTTTTTTCCTGTTTCAAGGCATGCAAGTTGAAGAACAGTTGAGATTATATGTGAAAAGCAAAAAATACTTTTTTTGTTTTCCCTGTGGTTTTCTGTGTTGCACTCAAACTCAGTATTTAGTTGCCTACTGGAGAAAAATATGCCAGCCAAAAATGCTGTGTAAAAGAACTCTAGAGTGCAACAGGAAAGTACCAGAAGACTAAACAAGTAAGATGGGCAAGAATTTAACCAATTAGTAGTGCTAAGTATTTTGATTCTGTTTTCCAGTTGAACTTGTTCATTGTACCTGCTGTGCTTAAGCTGTATTTGATTTAAAGTAATTTTAAAGCATTTGTAAATCAATTCAGAATCATGCTGTTCTAAATGAATTGCCATAATGGATGCATTTGGAATGATACAAATGTGTGGAATGCACAATGTTGTTAAATAACAGTTCTACTTACTAATGTGACAGAACTTTGTAATTTTTGTATTCTTTGCTGTGCATGATTGTGTTGTGGCTTTTAGCCTTGGGTTTTTGGAGGCCATTTTTCTTTTATGCAAGGGTGCTTATAGCAGGTAAGATGGCTGTTGCCGTAGGCTGTATGCATTAATTGAGAAAAAACCCAAAACTTTCCTTTATTTCTCCTCCCCATTTTAATTAAAAGAGCAAACATAAAACTGCTTGGAATGCTGTGGGGACTTCTAAGTAAAATTTATGTAAAACTCAAACCCCATAATGAGCAGCTGCTATGATCACTGTGTGAAATATTTATGGAGTTATCACCACTGGTCCAGAAAGTGTATCACATAATGGGATGTCTGATGTGCATGTTGGAGCCCTTAAGCTACAAAGCAACAGTTTATTGGCAATAAAACGTGATGAAAATCAGTGTGGACTGGATAGAATTTGATCCAATGCAACATCTGTCCTGAATGCTGGAAGTAAGACATATTTATGTCAGCTGCATACAAAACCTACATAAATAATGGAGAATTGGAAACACATAGGTAGATTTTAGCACATTGCTACTTAATCAAAGTACTTAGTGTCCATGAAGACAAGAAGTATATTCCCAGGATAATATAATTGAATAAAAAGGGGTAAAGGTATATACCCATTTCAGTTAGGTGCTTTTACATCCAACTAGCTTTGTGCTAGTGGTGTTTCCTTCTCAGCTATAGTACATTATTATATGCTATTACTCACGAAGATCATTGTACTATGAAGTCAATTCCAAGAGAAGTCACAGAAAGAAGAAATTAAATTGGTCCAGGAATGAATCTGGAAAATATTGTGTGATAGGTTTAGTGGACATTCTGTACAGTACTTTGCATATATATGTAATTGCATATTAATGCGTCTTTTGGAACTTACATTTCAATTTCACTGCTTAGAGGAGCTTGTGTTTTGTGTATTGTCTTGCGATGGCATTGAGACTAAAAGCAGTGCAATGCAATGTGATACTCCTTGTGTACATGAAGGTCAATATTGAAGTTGATACGGGCATAGCGATTAAGGTTTTTTTCTTGTGAAAAATTAACAAACTAAACAAACTAAACCAGACTGACAGCAGTGACCTAGCTAATTCTAGCTAGATCTAAGCTAGCTAATCTAGCTATTCTTCCGTTTGTTGGTTTGTGTAGTTTGTTTAGATACGGTCAGTCTCTGCCAAAGCATAAACATAACTAACTGATCTGGACTCAACAGGGATCAATTCTGTTATTCTGGGTTCTGAGGAAAACGTGTCAAATCTTTTTAAACACACAGTGAGTGGTTGGTAGTGTCTCACTTATAAATATGTACTCTTTGAATAGATTTAGACTTACTTTTTATGGCATTTCATTCACCTTGAACTCCAAAGTGGTTTGCATGGATTGCTTGGTGCTCTCAGTGTATATTTTGTTGTCCTCTACTTTCATATTGAAATGAATTAGATAAAAGATGAGAGTTACTATTTTATCTTGTAGCTTTTTCACATTATGAATGTTTCTTACATTTACATTTTAAAATTTGGTTTAGAAAACGGTATCTGTCAAGTGTTAAGTGGAATTAAATTTGTGTGTTATATAGAATTGAGGTCACTTAATGAAGTACCTGAAAAGTCTGTCTATATGACCGACTGCAGTACCTGAGTTCCATTTTAAATACTGAAGGTAGAAGGTTTTGCATTTAGCCAGTGTTTGTTCAGTCAGCTTGAGAGGAATAGAAGTCTTCAATACAGACTTCTACAGAGGATCCTAAGCTTCAACTTGCATTAAAAGCAAAGTCTGTGATTTTTCTGTCTGACATTCTAAGTGTTTATTTGTTGTTATCACAGGGAGAGAAGTCTAGTTGCCCTTGATTGACTGACTTCTTTTCAGAAGGGATTTTGTGAGAGCAAGAGTAATTGAGATAGATAAACTGGGGTAGTGAGATCCCCTTCCTCCCCTCTCCCTCATATGCTTCTAAATTATTGAATTAACTACATGGTAGTGACTACATGATCTAACAGTACACAAATGTGTAGTTGCTGCTCGCTTAAAATTATGATCCTAATGGGAGTTTATTCCTTCAAGTAGCAAATTCATTTGCTGAGATCAGCATATTGGTAGCAGAAAATTAAAATGAAAGTAAAATTGTTACTGTCAGCATCTGATACAGAGCAATAAACCAGAAACCATTAAATCTTATTGTTCTCTCTACAGAGGGAAAGGGGTGATCAAGATGACACTTTTTAACACTTCCAGTTCACCCCTGTTGTGTGTTTGTTTTCAGGAATTGTGTGCTTGAACAAAGTTCCCTTTGCCTTTGACAGTTTTAGCCTCAGAATCTAGCCCTATAAAGCTTCTTATGAAATTAGGTTTATTGTTTTCCCAGACTGAAAAGGAGACAAATATGAAACATGGCATGTCAGCATGCATTCTTTTCCATGACAAATTAAAATGTAATACTGTACAGCTCAGAATTGATCCAGTGCCAAAACTCTTGATAGGTGTTTCATGCAGTACGTATGTCCTCACACCCAGCATGAAGCTGAGTCTCTGTTGGGCAGTGTGTGTAGTGGGTCCAAATGACTCTTGAGAAGTGTAAACCACTGACACTGCATGTTTGACTGGGATTCAAGATGATTGGTTTGGTTTTCTGTGTTAACAGTGGAAACTGTGAGTCTGAATTTTTCAAGGGCCCAGCACTGCAGAAATTTAACAAGCACAAGTCCTATGCTGTAATGGATTTTCTTTACAAAATATTGAAGCTAATTTTGAGAAAGCAGTAAATCTTCAGAATGCTAGGTGTCTGGTTAGCCTATGTCAAGTCTTGTGACAAAAAACAGAAAACTTTTATTTTCTTAAATTGTAGCTCTTAAAAACCAAGACTTTGAGCACTGGAAATATATGCAAAATGTTAAATACAAAAACACTAGGGCAGTTTTTCTATTGCCATAATGGTTTTAGTTTTTGGTGTAAATCAGGAAAACATTTGCCCCTTACAAAAAGCCATGTGGAGCACAGAGGCAGCCACACCCATTCAGCCTGAGAGGATTGCAATGTCTGCACAAGGCTGATAACACTGAAACAGGCAGGAACTGCAGGAAAAAAAGTTGTGTTTGGGATAGAAGTCCAGATTTTTGAATCCCTAAATCCCTTAGTGTTTGCTTTATCAGTAAATGCCCAAAATCTAAGGTTACCTCAGTTTCTGTCTGCAAGCTTCTACTGATGCTTGAAGATGTGCCTTTGGATAAGTCTTATTCATTGCATTTGAACTAATTATATTTCTGTGCTAATTTGATTCATAATACACATCTCCTACCTTCCAGCTAATTGTCCAAACAAGGGCTTTAATGGATGCATTGTCATGGTGCCGTTGCAAGTAGCTGGAAATCAGATCTCTCCTGTTGTGATTTAACAAAAATACATCTGACATGAATGTGATAATAAGGCAGAAATAAAAAATACTGCTTAGAGAAAAGACATCCTACTCCAGGCTTGCCACCATGCCAATGTGACTGCATAGCTGAGCACACAGGAAGCATTTGACACATACGTCTGCAGCCTGGTACTGCAAATCCCACTAGCAGTAAATACTGAATGGTTTCATACTAAAGGGAATTTGCTGAACAGAAAAGACAGAATATACAACATCTGCTGCAAACTTTCTTTTTTACATTTTTACTTCATATTCTGTTAATGGGGAAAAAACTTTACTATTAGGAGAAAATACAATATGATACACACAATAAAATAGACAATAAACAGAAGAAACTAAAACATATCTATAAAGCAATAATGTAAAGCATGTTTGGAAAGTGTTTCTGTGGAAATGATGTCTTGGCACTCCATATGTGTTTCCTGTTGAAGCTTCCAGATCAGATGTTCTCAGTTAATAAGTCAAAGCAGGATTTGTCTAACAGCCCACACACCATGCCCAGTGATTTATCTGCAATTCAAGCTGTGTTATCCCACTTCCTACATCATCACTAATATAAAGGCACTTTACAAAGGAAATATCTTTTCCTTAATACATTATCAAAATTTTTAGGGGGGCACTGAAATTAAACACTTGTATCTCAGAACGCAGAAAAGGAGAATATATGTGCAAACAAAGTTACTCTTTTCCAAAATCATTTCATCAGAACTGTAAACAAAAACTGGTTTGGAGAGAATATCGTTTCATAGATACCCAGTGCTTATCCTGACTTTTGGTCAAATTGAAACTTTTACCTTGTGGTGCAGAGAATGACCAAAATCTCAGAAATATAGCATAGTACCTACTTCAAATTAGTTCTTGGAAGTAAAAAGAATATTTAGAAATATGGTGGTCATAGTTATATATAAATTAAATCTATATGCTGCATTTAAAATGTGATGAAATTTTGTGTTTATTATGCTGCAGTAGTATTGAGAAACTGCAACAGTACTGAGACTGAATCAGAACAGAACAATTTTTGTAAGCAGAGTCAGGCCAACACTGAAGGACATACAGGACAGGACTGCAGTTTGCAGTAACTTCAAGCTGCATCACCACATTCCTCAAAATGTCTCTCAGATGTAGCTTTAACCTGGTTGAATTCCTGGCTTGATTCCTGACCAAAATATTATGCTGGCAAAACTTAGTGGTTGCTGCAGATCCAAGCAAAGGTGGTGGGGCAGAGGGAGTGTGGACATAATGCAAACTTATTGCACTCTAGAGGAATGACACCCACCCTGACATGGTGGGAAATCTGGTGAACATTATTGCCGTATCTCACTGGGTCAAGATGTAAATTTGTGCATCTGTCATTTACTTAATCATCATCATTGCTTAATTCTTAATTGTGACTGTTCATTGAATCACAGAATCATAGGATACACTGAGTTGGAAAGGACCCACAAGAATCATCAAGTCCAACTCCTACCGCTGCACAAGACACCCCAACAATCACACCCTATGCCTGAGAGCATTGTCCAAACTCTTCTCAAACTCTGGCAGACTAGGTGCTGTGTCCACTTTCTGGGAAACTTACTCCACATCCAGTGCCCAACACTCCAGCTGAAGAACCTTTTCATGACACAGAACCTAAACCCCTCTTGATACAGATTTGGTTTCAAAGCAAAGAAAGCTTTAAGCATCTCTGCTTTGTCTCTGTCCCTGTTTAGGAGGTGTCCATCCTCATCATGTGACTATGACTGCCGATGTTATTTCTGCACCGCCTTTTGCCACTGACATATTTTTAAAAGCTCTTTTAATTGTTCCTACAGTACTGTCCCACTTCAACTCCAGTTCACTTTAGCCACACGCATTTTTCCCAGTGGAGGTGAGCAGTGCCTCTGTACTCCTCTTATGCCATCCAATCTTGCTTCCACTTCCTTTTTTTCAACTTAGCTCCAAAATAAGGTCCTTTCTCAGCCAAGATGGCCTTCTGCCTCACCTGCTTGACCTCCAATATTTTGGACTTACCTCCTCATGTGCTTTTAGGAGGGGGTGCTTAAAAAGAGACCAATACTGATGGACTCCAGCACCCTCTAAAGGATTTTCCCTAGTCAGTTCCCTGAGCAGCCTGAAGTCTGCGCTCCTCATATGCAGAAGGATACCCTGAACCTGAATATCTCCTGGAGAAAACAGATCTTAAAATTCAGTGTGAAAAGTAGTTTGTATGCAGTCTATGTAATTTTTTTATATATTTTTTTTTAAATGAAACAATCCAAGACTAACCATTAGAATTTTTTTCCCTCCACTTTAATTCTCTTTAATAGCTTCTGGCTGAATGTTTTGGAGCAGGCATATGTGCCCTGTATGTATTAGGCAGGAAGTTTATTTTGATGAGCTGCAAATGCTGACAGCTTAATGATGATGATTCTTTGTGAATGATGATTGTCCTTTCTTTAAACTTTAATTGAAAAAACAAAAGTCTAAATTCCTTGTGATTTAAAATTTGGGTGTTGAGAATAAGACTAAGTATCCAAAGAGCTAATGAATGATTCTTAATCATGGTTGGATTCTTGTTCTTTTGCCAGTTAATGAGCAGTTGAGAAGAGTTAATGGTCCTCAGCTGCATTTTGGACCATTAACCACTGAGGAAATTAAGTAAGTGCCTGCTGTTAGGAATTTTACTATTACATGCTAAATGTATTTTTATGTTTTCTGAAATGCTTTTGTGGGTTTTTTTTTGTCCTGTTTTGTTTTGTTTGGTTCTTTTTTTTCCCAAAAAACTTGTTTTGTGTGTGTTGAGTCCTTGTGCAGGCTTCACTTTTTGTTCGATACCATGTAAATCGTCAACAGAGAAAGGACCAAACGAACATTCCTTCAAGTTTAAAAATTGAAGTAGTCAATATTGCAAGGTCTTTTCTGTTATAGGAATTGAATTACATTATTTTTAATCTACTTGAGGAAAGAAGGGGTTTTGTATAAAACCTAATGTGTTTCTGTCACTTACAGGATGCTTGTAGGTAGTACAAGGGCAAGGATGGTTATTGCATGTAATCTTCATAATTTGCATAGTGTTGGGTCTGTTGCAGATTGAGAATGTGAAACATTTAGGATAACTCTGGGATATGAGCACTGCACATAAATGTACTCTATGTATTATAGTTTGGGGTTTCTTTATATTCACCTTTTATTAATTATTTGCAATACCTGTACAAATAAGGTTGAAATGAATGATCATGAAGTCTTTATACTATCTCAGATGACTTGATACACCTAATGTTAGAATGGATAGAAGTGGGTGGAAAGTCTTAAATTTATTACTTAGTTTATCCTGGAATATTTCCTTAAAAAACAAGTATCTTAGGTATCTTTGAATACTCTGGGTACTGGTCCTGAAAATTACAAAAGCTCTAGAAATTACCCATGGCTCTTTTTTTTTTTTCTTCTCCATAATTGCAGTTTTAAAATCTTAGGCCTTTCTCTTCCTGTTGGTAAAAGAGTTAATATTCCAGCTCCATAACAGTTCAGTATGAATTCTTGTAACTGAATTCTTAATGAAAATTTAATGGAAACAGCTTCCATATTTCAGATTTCCCATGTCAATCTTGAAAATTATATACAAAACATATATACTTCTCATTGACTTAATCTTCCAAACCAAATTATGGTTTCTGACAAAAAAAATACAGAGAATGACAACTTTATAACGAAGTTCTATTCTGTGCTTGATATGCAAAAAAATGGTAAAGATGTTTTTGAATACTTCTACCTTTGTAGAATTAATTTTAAGAAAGGCAATGATGTATTGTTTGCATGTTTCCAAGTGTAGACTTTCCAGAAACAGGGTGGTTGCTATTGTTATCGTAGTTATTATTGCTACTGCTGATACTACTCCTACTATTTCTATTATTAATTAAATACTTTATGTATCTATAAAAATCAAATGTGTCTAATCTCTGGATGGGCCATATGAGGTTATGTCTTTACATGTACTAAAACGTAAATGAATAATGATGTACTGTGAATAGAATCCTATTAAAAATTTGTCTTAACCTTTTTTAAATTACTTTTTCTTTATATTAAGCAGATGCTAGTGGTGGGCTGGATTTAATCACATGCCAAGGAAGTTAAGCAGCTAATCACAGGGACATTCAAGAACTGAGGTTTGGGATGAGATCTAAGGTCTGTTCCTCAAATTTTCATTTGCAAAAATTATTCTTTAATCAGCCTGGGGAAGGACAGCAGAAAAAATGTTAATGGCCAGAAAATTTCTTATCTAGTAACCTAAATTCGATATATATCTGCCTCTTCTAACTTAGAAAATTACCATGCAAACCTGTAATAGTTTTGCTTCTATGTTCTTTTAACTAGGTAATATACCAATTTCGTACATAAATCAACCATGCAATTAGTGTAAACTCTAGTATAAATGTATTACACATCAAGTTTCTGAAACATCTCATTAACCTCTTGGTAATATAACTTATTATATTTAGAGTGTAAGCTTGTCCTGTTTGACTTTCACATGTGCTCAGTGCTGTGGCAGCTGCAGCACACACAGCACGGGGAGCCCTACCACTTATGGGTTATGTTCCACAGGTTCAGGAGCTGTAAAATGACTGCAGGGAGTAGGAACTAAGATTATCCACCTCATGGTTTAAACTCCAACTACTTTTCATTATTTTCAAGAATAAAAGATAGATAGTCCACAGAAGCAGTAAACAGACACCTGTAATTCACATACCTGTACAGTTTGTGGTTTTATGTTGCTGGTTGTCTTAACCTTCCTCAGTTACCTTTTTTCTGTCTTTTAATGGGGACTATTTTGCTTAGTCTTGCCCTTCATTGGTTATGATGGTCCTCTGAACTTTCCCTGGTTATCTATCCACATCATATTTCCAATTATCAATAGCAGAGCAGAAAAAATTATCCATGCACCAGTAAGTAAACCCTCCAGGTCCTTCTGGGATAGCACAAATATGAATTTATTGTTACAGCTCAGAAGCAATTTTATCTGTCAAAATCTACTTCAGACACTAATAAGTCTATTGCCAGCAAAGAGATTTAATGAAATGTACTCCTGTGACTTGAAATTTGTTTTAGATTAAAAAAAACCCCATCATTTACTTGATGGTCTTCTGAGAAGTTTTCAGAAATAAATTAATATATATTTAATATATACTTGTTTACCCAAGTTCCAGTTTATTGCTTATCAGTACTCTGGACTGGCAGCCACTANCTTTTTTTGATCAATAAAACAGAATAAAATAAAATAAATCCAAGCCCAAAGAATGTAAAAATGCAAAAATGTATAGCTATGCATTTACAACAGCAAAGGCCTTTAATTTATAGTTGCTGATATCATAATCTCAGACATCATGTTTAAAACATTTGGATTTTGAATTTCACGTCTGAAAGCAGCCGAGAACAATTCCTTTTCTTCTTCTTCTTCTTTTTTTTTTT
>VXAU01000755.1:1046463-1077995 GCA_013399695.1 Formicarius rufipectus
CTGGACTGGCAGCCACTACTATATGTATATATATATATATATAACATTGACTCATTTCCTGACCATAAACATCTTATTTAACTACATGTACTTCACTTTTTTTGATCAATAAAACAGAATAAAATAAAATAAATCCAAGCCCAAAGAATGTAAAAATGCAAAAATGTATAGCTATGCATTTACAACAGCAAAGGCCTTTAATTTATAGTTGCTGATATCATAATCTCAGACATCATGTTTAAAACATTTGGATTTTGAATTTCACGTCTGAAAGCAGCCGNAGCAGCCGAGAACAATTCCTTTTCTTCTTCTTCTTCTTTTTTTTTTTTTTTTTATTTTCAATGACTTTGCTAATCATAGAATCAAAGAATTATATTTACCTTATGACAAGATGAAAGATGATGGCAAAGTTCAAAGGGCAGTTTCTCTTCCTGCTGAAGTGTGTTTTCTTAAACTTGATTTATGCTTTATTTGCGTATGTGTCATTACCTATTGTGTATGTGTATTTTTTATTACTTTTATACAATTTCTGCCTTTTGAAAGTCTTGATAACCAGATTTATAATAAATATTAACATGAATGCAGTATATATTTTATTGAGGGGTTGTCCTAGATCTTTATTCTGTGTTATTTGCTTGTAAAAATGTGACAATAACTAGGCAACACAGTTTTACAAGACAACAAAAATTAAACTGTAGTGATCTTAGAGGAAGAAACACCACTTTAGCCTTGCATCTGTGAATTCATGGGGGTGCTTAGAATACAAGTCAGCTGCAGAAATGTTTGAGCTAGTTGGTCTTTACAGGTTTCTGAGAAAACAGAGAACGGCACCTCACACAGGTGGTGGTGAACACCTTCACTGTGCACACAATGGGGTTGAAGTGAGGTTATGAGGTCAGCTCTACCCTACCTTAGTGCTGTTCTACCTCGTGGCTTTGTGCTGTTTGCTGTGTGGGAGTGAAGGTAGCCTCTAGATCATGCCAGAAGGAGATAAGGGAATAAATCCTCCTTTTGTCTTCATGTTTCCCACACAGGTGCAAACAGTTTCCAGGGCAGACAGGACCTAATCCAGAGAGATTTTCAGCACCTGGTTGGTTGTATGAATGTTTCTGGATTTATGGTTCCCTAATACTTTAGTGGTGTGAATTTCTGTGAATTTCCTCTGGTGAAAGAAGTAGTTGTCTTCCTTCTATCCATCCTCGCTGTTAATCCTGTGTTACAGAGCTAGTTTGAATGTGGTCTCTTATGGACATTTCACAAATGTGAAATTTCTTTTCCTGGATGCAGCTTGTTTGCCACAGTTAATCAGCAGAGGAAAGATGGTGCGTAGACTTCAGTGATTTATGTTTAATTTATTGCAGGGTCAGCAAAACCATGGGATGAGAGCAGTTTGGTTTTGTTGGTAAGAGCAAAAATGACAATATTCATGATGTACACATTGTTTTATCACAACTCCTAGGTTTCTTCTTTTTTACCTAAAAATATTATTTTTATGTCACTCAGATCAGCTATGCTAAACTCTGAATAGCTTTTAATGGGGAACTTAGTATGATACCTGGAATTTCCCTAGTTACTTGAAACAACCTTTTTAAAGTGCTCTTAGTTTTGTTTCTTTGTTTGTTTTTTTTTTTTCTTTTCCATTAAATCCCATGTTTTAAAATATCTTACAGATGCAGGAATAATTCACAAGGTGTAAGCATTATACAGTCTCCATATCTGGATAGAATGTGGATACATTTTGCTATGGATCTCTACAATACTGGCAAAAGCAGGACCGGAGTAATGGCAGGCAGGATAGATCCAGCCCACAGATTTAGGTGGTCTGTTCTGAAGACTGAAGCTCCAATATGCTCTTCCTTATAAATGTATTGCTTCAGAGAAATATCTTGGCTAAAACTAACAGGAGCTGACAGTTCTTTACTCCTGATCAAAGAAGAAATAGATGCAAAGTAAATTGAATAGGAAGTGTGAAACACAATCATTAAAAATATCAACTTAAAAAAAAGTTTTAACTAATAAGTGTTGATTCTAATGTGTCTGCATGTAATATAAGAAAAAAATATAAAACTGGGTATTTGGGCAGAAATATTGAGTTCAAAATAATGCCCACATTGACAATGAGAGTGCTGCTGTATACCTACTTAAATAGTGATAAAGTTGCAAACCATCGTTCAGTCTTGAATTTGCTCTTTGAGTGTTAACTTATATAATTCAATTTTCTACATTGTCCTGTATTTCAAAATACAGCTACACTGTTCATATGGCTCAGCAGGTGTTGGAGGATGCCGAGACCATCTTGGTATGGAAGTCACTGACTGAAAATCTATTGATATGTTTTACAGTTTGAAAACTGAAGGGATCATTATGAAATTTACATCAGTTTTTAACGTTGCAGTCTTTTAAGCAAAATCTGGAAGGAATCTGAGGATGTCAAGCTGTGCCTTACCTTTCAGTGCCATTTAGCAGTCCCAGTGTTGTTTCATAGTATTACATTATCAAAAATTTCTTCATGTTCCTATCCAATTTTTCCATCAGTTTACACACTTGGAAAGTGTTCATAATTGTAAATTAGAAGAAAAAAAAAGACACTATTTTCCTTCTCCTACATGTTTTTTTAAACTTGTTCCTCTGAATGTCCATGTTGACAGGAAGAAAAGCCTCTAGCTCTCACATTTTATTCTTCTGGTTCATATCCCTCTAGAATTGCTCTGCTTAGATCTTTTTCTTTCCATGATAAACCACCGAATTCTATTAAAAATAATGCAAAACTACTGCTACTACAAAAAAAAATATGATAAGGGGAAAAAAAAAGTTTTTTTTCCTACCTTGACCCCTAATCTTTAGTCTCTGGGATGGTAATCCAGATATGTTGATCTGTAGTAGAAGATTCACTGATTATTAACAAACACCTTTTAATAAATACTTTTGTCTTCGTCTGTAAATGTTTAGGGTACAGTCATAAATGAAAATGTTGAATATTTGTAGGTGAATTTTTACAGTGGGAATCACAAGTAGCTGCAAGTACTTATTGATTTGGAATACAGTCTCTCAAAACAAGACAGTGATGGAAAAGTTGTAATTGCTTTTATACTTTTACAACCCTGTTCTTTGAACTTGTACAGTCCAAGGAAATCTGAGTTATTGGCTCACCCACCAATAATGGAAATCATTGAGGTCACTCAACTTTTAAGTTTAACATTTGTTTTTTTAGTGTCCTCTAGGAGTATGTCCCAGCCCGTGGTGTATAAATTCATGATATCTTCAGAGTATGACGAGATCCCTAATCTGCTTTGTTCATTTGCTAGGAGTTTGCTTTTATCTTTGGCTATTATTGTTGATTGAGGCAAATAAAAGATTAATTCAAATGAACTTAAAATACCATATTTAGAGTGGAGTTACAATGAGAAATACATACATGTAGAATTCAGTTTGAACTACCACTTCGAGCTGTTCTGTCTCAGTGGCAGACATACCTCATGCTCCCTTTCTGAGGTATAATTTGTGAATGACCATTGGGTGTCACTGCTGCTGCTCACAACACAGACCCATTCCCACCAGTCTCACAAAAGCAGGCATCAGATTTAAGTTGGGGAAAAGAGACTCACGTTGATTTCAAAATCTGCTTTTTTCCTTTTAGCAGTAGGAAAAAGGGTCACCCAGAAATACCATGACTGATATCAGATAAGAGGCACAATTACTGAAGTGTAGTTTCCACAGATATGCTGCAAGGTCCAGTGTGTATAATTAAATTCAATTTCTCTGAGACAAGATGGAAAAAATTATGATAACTTTTTCCATTAAGGAGTAAATTTCCCCTTAAGTGAAATCGAATGCACCTTTGTCTCCTAAGAGAATAAAAGCCTATGCTGTCATGTTGCCATTCGTAAAAAGAGGTTTGATTTTTAAAAAAGCCAAATAGTGGCAATCCTCACACAGCAAAGCAGCATTGAAATTAAAGCTCCTCACTAATGAGTGAGTGCCTTACACCCCCAAAAAGCACAGCAGGTGACCCTGTGAACCTCAAAAGGCTGATAATGTTTCATACTGTTGTCAGAATCAAGTGTGGTTTCATACTGTGCTGAAAATAAGTCTCAGATATTATGATATGCAGACATCATAACCTTTAGGGTCTTCTGCATTGGAAGGCTCTACATCTTCTCAGAGGCAATTAGACTCTCACAAGGCTCGGCTCAGGTAAAGTCTGTTCATAAAGAAATGCTTTGTGTCTGAAATACATGCTGCAGATCAGGAAAAATGTATTGTTTTAAAATCCTTTGTATCTGAGAAATCAAGTCAACGGTATTCATTACAAACACCGGTAAAACAAATACAAAGTGTTTCTAGAAATGCATGTAGTTAGACTGTGTTTAATGCACTTTGCTTATATGCTTTTTTTTTTTTTTTCCCCAGTAATAAGAATTTTATCTATGATCTCTTTTTTCTTGCTAGGAATAAGTTAGTAGCAGAGGAAATCGAGACTACAATTATATTGTACTTTTGTAGATAAAAGACTTGAACGTCATATATAACTGTAACATTACCAGTGTGCAAGGTCTTGAGATGTTTGTAGACTTCAGAAAAATGGTTTATTCTTAGTAATTTAAATATTTAAAATTTTTCTATTCTTTTTAGGAAGCCCTATAACTTTATGTAGGCATCTATGGATACATGTTGTATGGATAATGGCAAATTCAAATTAGCAAAATATGGTCTACAAAAATTCTATAATGCCTTTATGCTATTTTGTGAGTCAGGGTATAGCTACTGTTGTTTTCAAAGAGGAAGAATTAAACAAAAATGCACTAAAGCCCAATGCAGTTGTAAAATGCAACAAATCCCACAAGCTCTAAATACTCCAAAATATTTTTTAAACATATTTGCTTCTAAGATCTGTCTGATGCGTCATTGAAATTAATGTTCCACTCAAAGAACTCCTGCTCCAGAACTTGTACAGTTTTCCCGCCTCAGGGTCATGATTGCAAAATTACTGTTACTAAAACTAGAATCAGATAACGAGTATGATAAGTGTTTTCTTTCCTCTGTTTTCAGTTTGACTTCCATTGTCACACAGGGTTTCTAATTCTTAGTTCCCCAGTGCACTATCTTCATGTGGGATTTTGAAGTCCAGATTGATGACTGAAGTTTATCATTAATTCGAAGACAGACAAAAAGTGGCAATGATTTTTCTTTATGATCACATGGGTATGAGAAGGTAAACTGATGACAGCTTTGACTGTGTAAGCTTACTTAACAGAATTCGTTCTTATAAAAGTTGCAGGATTTAAAGGTGACCATAACTCACGGTGTAAAAGTTTCTAATGAGATGAGAAGTTGTTCTACTTTCTGTACTTTAGTAAAGTCCATGTTCAAAGAGTTCTCTGGCCTGATCTTGTAAAAAAAAACCCCGATAATAATTCACATCTTTCTCATTACTAAGTTGTGGAGTCCTGTTTCATAAAAATCTAGTAATAACCAAAATCGTTCTGCATTTCCATTCTTATTATGGAGATGGTCTGTACTCCAGGCTGATTTAAATTTTTTAAAAACTGTAATTGATCTGTTGCTCAGTTTAAAGTGTTCACAAGATGTCAAATTATGATCAGTGTCTTCGTATGAAATAGGTTGTAAAGACCTCAATTTTGTTACTGCTACCAGGAGCTCACATTATCCTACTGCTTCCTTAACCATTTTGCTTCTGATGTACTGCACTTCTTAATTTGACTTGGCAAAATCTTTCCTACTAGTCACTCAATATGGGACCTATTGGCATAGGATGCCGCATCCAGAATGTCCAGGATGACTTCCCACAGGTGAAACCAGTATGATCCCTGACAGAAGGGAGACGCGTTGCCCACAGTAGAGTTCTGTATTGATTTTGGTACCCACCTTTCTTGGGAAATCAACTGTGCAGTGTTACTTTCCTGTTTCCAATTATGATATGGTCCCCCACTCTGACCTGAAAGTGTTTGGTTTTGAGGCCATTAAACATGATTTATCACTTTAGAACGTCTGACTAGGTTCCTGTTTGATTCAAACAAGGTCTACTGCGGCATATTTTCAAGGAGTCAGTTTCAATAATGGTCTGTTGGGAGGAGGATTTGGAGGACTCTTGCTAAATTGATTTGTTTCCTCCTTCCTCTCTCATGTTGTTCTCTACTGTTTCCCTCTTTACTTTAGGAGCAAAAAGAAAAGTCATTTTGTGCACAGAGACCAGTATGAGTATGCTATATGAAAAACGTGACTCCTAGCTAGGCTGTTTCTACATGACTGAGAAAACAACTAGTTTCCTAAATGGTTACTTAGAGTGGAAGGACTGTTTATCTATTTATTTCAGACTCACAAGGTCTTTTTCCTCAGCAGATCTTTACAGTGGAAAAAATATACCTTGAGGAGGCAGGTTAAAGCCAAGAAACACAGATGTGAATGTCCAAGGAAGAAAGAAGCTCTTGGGAGTAGACTGATGAGGAAAGATGTCTGAGGGCAAGAAGAATGCATCAGGGAGCAGACTGATTACAGCACAGAGAAGGAGAAGACAGGTATTTCCCAGAAAGAGGGTGAAGACTCTGGACCTGGATCACTGTGAACAGCTTCCAGACATGACAAAACAATACTAAAGTTCTGTAAAATGTCATATAAGAGATTAGGGAGTTTAGCTTTTGGTACTGGAGAGTTAGGAGTGAAGACTTTGAAGATAACACCAGGTGTTCTTGGAATGTATACATAAATTCCTGAGGTTTTTGTCATAAAGAGGGTGTCTTCATCAGGAGAAATCTGACTACAGCCTTGTTAAAGTCTATAGCTATGCATAGCAAATTACGAACGCATAGTGGCATTAAAATCCAATTAATTGGATTTTAAAATAAATAAAAGGCTTAGTCTTTTATAATTTAACCACATCTAAATTCCTCAGTCCAGTAAGTAAAGTTCAGAGGTTTAAGAGAGCCCTCCATATGTGCACTGGGCACAAGCACTGAGCTGTAGTAAGAGTTGTGTCAATGGTTCTACACTGTGTATTTGAATCTTTGTCCTGTTTGCTCACACATACCAGGGTCTATAGCTTTCCTTCCACTGAACTTCTGTCAAGTGGTGCTGGCTCTTCTTTCTCCTTTGTTACTGGAGGTCACTTTAAGCAGAGAAGGGTTGTTCATTCATGGTCCTTACAATGTACTGGTTTAGCAGGGGAATGATGTTGGTTAACAGCAATGTTGAATGCTATGGAAGCTGAGTAATGGACATTATTGCCACTGGAAATCATTCAGTATGAATTATATCATGGTTCCTTGCCAGTACTGTCCTGCAAGGCCCTTTATAGCTGCAAGCAGGGCCACCTCCTGTAGCTTGTTTCTTGTCAACTTGCCTTCTGTAGCTATTTTACTGCAGTGTTTAAAATATGTTTGCTGGCTTCAGATAGACTAAAAAGTAAGACACAATCATCATAACTCAAAATTTTCAGCAAGTTAAGATTAAAAGGAAACAGCAGTTTTGCAAATACGAGTTGTGTGGTTAACCTACAAAATCCAAGTGCATTTTTGTTTATTTACTCTGCACTGAACCATGAGGATTAATATTTTATGCTGACTCCACCTCATAGCTTCAAGTATTAATGATTACTCTGTCATATGTTTAATGAACAAAAGATTTGGTATGTTTGAGTTTTGTAAATGTGAGCCAAACAATGGTAACTATACATTCCTCCAATTGTAATATATATTATTACCTATGCATGGGTCACTGCCAAACACAGTAGTGGGATATAACACTTACAATAATGACACCATTTAATAATTTGAACACTGAGAAATTGGAACTGAAATCCCCACTTCAATCATAAACCACCTGTAAAGGCTAGCTGTTGAGACTTGATGGTTTGAGGTATTTATTCCCTTATTTTAAAGTGTTCAGATAAAATGCAGTATTTCAAATGTCATGAGGAGCAACATGAAAGATAATCAAGGAACAGATGTTTCCATTTGACAATTTAATCACAAATGTACAGGTGCGAAATTATGTCCAGAGTGGGAAGAATACGAAGGTATTTGATGATTGCAGCAATATTTTAATAGTCATTTAACATGTACAGTTTTCAGCCTTGATTGTGAGTGTCTCTTCTGATGAAGAATGAAAGATGTGTTGGGGTTTATTCTCCTTTTGAGGCAGCATCACAAAAAGTTGAATTCAGAATTCTTTTCTCCCTAATAAAATATATTCCATGACTTGTTTTTGAGGTGACAAAGGAAACTGACAAACTGAAACTGCATCAATTATGCAGCTATATATTTATTTTTTATTTTTAATGGAATAGTAATATGTAGAATTCTTCATTTGCTCTACCTCTTGACAAATACATTTATGGCTCTTAGATGGCTATTGATTATCTCAAGGTTACCTAACACAATGTGCAGCTAAAATGACCCTGAAGGTTTGAACCTCCAGAACATTAGTTGTACCACTTAACTGATCATAGAGTAGCATTTTTAGACTATTAAGACATGAAACAAGTTTACTGACTTCCAATACAAATCATTCAAGTGGTGAGCAAGAAAGAATGTTCAGGAACCAGCTTCAAACTGACTTGTTATTTAAGACTATTATTTCTGCACTTTGTATGCAGTTTTCCTGTGAAGAAAAATAACCCTACACAGGTCCTGCAGTGATTGTGACACTTCTCTAGGGTGTGGAAGGACATTCAGGTCAGTCTCTACAGCCTACCCAAATTCTCCTAAACAGTAGCACTACTTATTTTTCACAGCAAAGTCCTGTGATCCACAAACCTGAGATTTCAAACAGGGCCAGCAGACTGGTGTCTCTGGTCCCTGCAGCAGCATGCAGCATTCCCATGACCTCCCTCTTTCCTGCAGTCATTAAATTTAGACTCATTTGGTTGTGATGGATTCCCTGGTATGTGCTGCCCATCCTCACTCGTGGCCAGGGAATTGTGACTATCCTGAAGCTGAAGGTGTGCAGGTGGAGCAGGAAGAGGCTTCTTGTGGAGGCCAAAACCAACTTGGCAAAACGAGGACTGTCTGGAATGTCAAAGAGGCCCTGGGAGAATGTTGAAAGAGTTTCCCTGTACTGATAAGACTCAATTCAGCCTACAGACATCTGCTGCCTCAGTATCTCCAAGCTGCCTGCAGTTGACAAGATTTGTGGTTTTCTGTGTACTCCCTAGCCCAGATGGAGTCTCACTTTATCAATCCCTTTGTTTCTTCTATCTCGTGTTTGTTAAATATGGACTAACTTTGCATTCCTGAATTTCCTCATAGTCACCATATTGTATTCTCTTAATTGTAATATTTCCTCCCATATATAGCATAAAATCATCCCCTGAGATGAATATTTACTTGCTGCACATATCTATTGTATGTTGTAACTTCAACAAATATCTCTGTTTGTCCTCCAAAACGGAGATCGTGAAACTGACCGCTTCAGCTTCCAGCCTTCCCCACCACCCAGATGGCCAATGGCTGTCCTTGCTACCTCACCACCTTTTCCTCTGAATCTGCACTCTGCAGATTCTCTGCCACAGCCTTCATTCTCCTCCTCATTCTCCAGGCAAACACATTCCACTTTACTGCCCTCCACATGCTTCACAAGCACAAAAGTTTATCTCAGTTTTCTACTCACAGGAGTCATAAACACCATGGCTATACAACTACTCTCTCTAGCGTGAGTTTTCATGGAAGCTACTGCCTCTTACTGGTGTGCTGTGTACTATTTCCTTGTGCTGCCCAGGAGAAAACCTGTTATTTCCAAGGAGCATGTGGCAATGAGTGTCTCTTGTTGAATTCACAACCAGCAACAAGTTCCTGCTATTGTTGTTCTGAAAAGAGGCAGTGTGAAAACTGAGGATGGCATTCTGATAATGAAAATTTCTGTGGTTTTACCCTCAGGGACAATAGGAAGCCTCAGATGCAGCTTTTCATAAGTCCTTAAAAACATTTTAAGTGTAAATAGTTGGGGTTTGATTTTTTTTCTGCCTATCCAGTGTGTTTGGTGTTCTCTCACTGATCCCCTCTGCTGATCCCCCAGCCAGCTGCCCACATTCTCCTGCTGGCTGGGATCTCTCCTAAGCCTTATCTGTGCAGAGGGACCAGACTGGAATACTATCAGTAACAAGACTCTTACTCATACAAAAATTGAGACCTGGACTGAACTGGAGATTTTTCAAATTCTGTGGCAGACAATTCAGTTGTTATTTTGTGCCTGTGGTTTGCCCCTGTCCTGGTTATAGTAGCCAGGATCAGTTTGTCACTGTGTGGGTGTGTGCAGGACTGTGTATTCTAAACCCTCTATGTCATTTTTCTCATGAACTGCTCACAGTGGCCCATTTGGAGCAGCTGCCCAGGGCACTCCCAACCCCTCAGGCTACAAGCTGGGTGTGTAGGAACTTCTGTGAGATAAAGAAGGTTTCCTGTCTTCACACCTATAACTCAGGTGTGATAAGTCCCCTCCAGGGAACCACCAACACCTTCACACCCCCCAAGTGGTCATGTCTGCTCATGGGCCATCAGGGATGCCAAAAATATGCCGTGGTTGGTCTCACAGAGTAAATCACCCATTGTGAAACTCTCCACCCTGGAGGAAGGACTGGGCATTCCCATCTGAGCCCAAGCACAGATAAGCTTGGGGTTTTAGGACTGCGATCTCTCCTCAGATCCAGAGGAGTACCAGAGCTTCAACCACACTGATACTGCCACCAGACTGCAACCATAATTTTCACCAGCAGGTTTCTTCCTTTCTTTTTACTCTGTTCTGGGCCACATGTTGCTCAGCACAGGGGTTGATGAGCTCCATTCTGCTCGTGCCCCACTGTGCTGGGCTGCACATCTGTTTTTGTGGGTCAAGCAGTGTATTTAGTGATCTTTTCTTAAATTAAGTTGTTATTCTGACTTACTATCCCATTCTGAGTCGGATTCATTTCTCCTGCCGGTTTAACTCTAAACCAGCACAGTCCCAAACATTTTGAATCTTTTCACTCTGGTGAGAAAATGCTTATTTTCTGAAGCAGGTGTTTTGGACAACAAATTTGCAGGAAAGTAGAATGTGATTCTAGAGATCATGGGCTGTAGTAAACAATGGACAGAATCAGCAAGCTGGGAATTAATGAAAAAGAAAGGGAGCTTTTGGAGAAAGATACGTGTGAGTGAAGTGGTTTGGCAACACTTTCTTCACTGGTACCTATTGTTAACATAGATCACGATTTGGTCACAATTTGTAGTTTTAAGCTGTTGGAGGGAATGAAAGGTATGTGAAATATAGGTTTTAAAAGGGGTGAAGGCACATCTGAAGACGGAGATGAAGGACAAAAATCTGTTGCTGACTGCAGTAGATGGCTAGTGGAGTTAATGAAAAGGCTGTGAGTGATCTTTTGAGTCTGATCCTAAAAGAAATAGACAAATTGTTCAGTAGGATAATAGTCTTGGGATGGCCAGAGCTTTCCAATTGAAGGCAGGGGTATAGTGTGTTTACAGTGCAATGGAATTCAAAGAAAATATAAGAATAGTACATAAAGAAGGTGTTTCAGAAAAAAAAAAAAAAAAGAAAGAAGCAGATTGTAAGGTTCATTAAAATAATGTGGGGATCGTACCAGGTTTGGATATTGATCAAACTTCTGCCATTGTGCTATTAGTCATGTGGAATTGATAGTTATGAATATGATACAATGATGTGAGAATTAAATGTATCATATGAAGATTGGAAATAAATGTAAGATCAGGTTCTTTTGGGTAGTTGCAGAATTTCTTCAAATTCACATAAAATACAAAAGATATTAATGGTTTCATAGTTGCCTTTGATAAATATTAAGGGTCACTAAAGACTGGCTCTTTGTAAAGAAAGAATAGACAGGTGGAGGTCAGTACGTCAGCTGCAAAATAACAGGATCTCAGGCATCAGAGGTCAAGTTCACATAGTTAAATGGAAGAAGTTAAATACATTGGAAAGTAATTAGATCAAATATGCAAAATACCTAGAACTTGTGTACAAAGCAAAGGAAAAAGCCTGAAATACTTGCTGAAGCAAAGCTGTGGACTAACAGGTGTCTTCAGGAGTGCAAAAATATTTTCTCAGTTTTCTGGCCCTAATTTTTAACTTTTAGATATGTGGAAGTTTTGGAATGAAATAAGAACTGCTGAAAGTTTGGTCTGTAAATCAAAAACCTCACCAATAAAAAGAATAAGGAGAAGTAACAAGGACAGCTCCTGATGGGCAGCTGCTCCGCGCACGGTGGCAGTGATATCTGCGACAGCTGATGCCGGCTCCGGGGTGGCAGCAGTGCTCCACTCCAAGCTCTCCCATCTAAACACGGGGTCTGGGGGCCATGGCTCTAACTCTTTGTCCGACTTAGAGTCTAAACTTGCCGCTTGGCTTTCTCCGACAACCACACGGAAATGAACTGTCTCCCGGTGGGACAGCCACTGTGGGCAGCCCCACACGCCGCCAGGGACGGGGCTGCTAATTGCCGTCTCAGCGGGGTCTGGTCAGCTCCCCTCTGGCAGCATGAGTGGCAGTGGGGGTGCACTGGGGCCGCTCCCACCTGTCCTGCTCTCTCCGAGACAGTGCTACATCTTAATGACACGGATTTTTAAAGTTTCAAAGATGACACGTCATGGCTTTGTGTCTTTGTCTTCTCCCATTGTCACAGCATCCCATAAGAAAATGCCAATTCAGTCCCACTGGCCATCATCAAAGTTGTTTTCTATATTTATAACCCAAAGCACTAGGTTCTGCAAAGATTGAAAGTTAATCTTTACGCCATGCAGTTTAAGCAGGCTATCTGGCTGTTTAAGCAGGCTATCTGATGATAAATTTCTCCCCATGTTTCCCTACTTGGTTCCTCTGGGCTCTTTTAATCCCGTGTCCACAGCTCACTCACTTTATGCTTCTTCTTGCTCAGGGACTGTCGTTTCGGAGCTACTTCTTCTTCAGTTCGAGCTGTGCACTGCAACCGCAAGCAGAGACTTCCTTCTCTGCTCGGCCTCATTGGCTCTGGTCAGCAAGTTTCTAAATATTAGAAGCCGGGGCTCTGGGCCCCACGTTTGGTCTCCATTTGTGGTGGTCAAAAACTAAACGGTCCCCACTTGATGGGGGTGCAAGCAAGAACATTTTATTGAAACTACAACACACAATATATATGCACAGTAAATGAATACTCATCTCAATGTTTGACTTATGCTAAACATGAGTGGAACTATTATAACTAGGGGATAACATTGGGAGGAGATATTATAACTAGGAGTTAACACTCCATTCACTATGCAGAGACATATGGTAATGGATACATGTTAGAAACACAACGGAGTCCTCATCTAGGTTCAGGGTGTGTCCCCAAAGTCTAGGCAGTTCCATACATCTGGGAGACAGGAAGGCAATACACCCTTAGAAGTAATGGACTAAGAATTTAAAAGAAAAATAACACATATCATGGACTAAAAAATGATAACACGACAGAAAATAACTCAAAGCATTTATTTGTGAATGTATTTTGTAAAAATGTCTAAAGAGGAAATTTATTTGGCCTGCTCTGAAAAGGAAATTGTCAGATTGGAGGAAAGTTGAAGGTAAAGTTGTTCAGAGATCAGTCTTAGAACTAATATAATTGAATATTTTCTTTACAGTCTTTGGCAGAAAAGAGCTAATGAGGCCTGCTGATAAAACAAAGTTATTCAGCATCATCAAAAAGAGGGATGAAAAACTGGGTCACCTTGTGGAATAGACTGCTAGGTATGAGGTGAAATTTAATAATACAGTTGCTTAGTCATATCCTTAGGGAACAGTAATAAGAAACTTCATTATCATCTGAGAGCTTTTTAGTTGGAAATAACAAAAAATTAGAGGAATTTAGTGTAGCAGGTGATAACAGAAAAAATACAAGTCAAGAGTTATGAAAAAATACCGTTTCCAAGAAAAGAGGAAAAGTGATCCCAGGATTCCTTGCTAGCACACTATATTCTTTTGTATTATAAGTGTTTCTAATACAGTGTTTAAGAAAAAGAATTCAGGCAAGGATCAACGTGCAGCCTGTTATGAGCAAAAATGAAATAAACAATGGGTTGTTTGGCATAGCAAAGTGAAAACGTGACCCCTAGAAAGCGTAAATTAATAGCTTAGCCATATAACAACACTGATAAATTACTAAACAAAGTGATCAAAATAAAGTCTAGAATACCAGGAAAAATGATCAATTCTCAGAAACAGTGGGAAGTTCTGAAAAAGAAGTCAGTAAGGGTAGTGGGACTTGATAGTCCAAGTACTTTTAGGGCACATTGATGAGCTTGTCACCTAGTAGAAAGTGCAAAAGGCTTTCTAAATGTGATAAAATACCAGAAGTAATTTTTTTTGGGCTTTACATCTCTTAACTAATTTGAGTTTTATTGAAGCCCTAAATATATTCTTAAGTGGTATAGGGCCCGCCTCTGGAGCCAGCTCCTCCTCTGAGGACGCCTGTTCGAATCCCGAGGAACTCGCTGTCGCCGTCCGAGCGTGCTCGGCTGTGGCAAGATGAACCTCAGGAGTAAAGGGGGTGGGGCCAGTTCTGCGCACACTGTGCCTCACCTAAAAAATCCATTGTGCAGGCTTATCCCAAGATATTTGTTCGCGAAGTCCCGCCAACAACAACAACAAATATACTCTTAAGAGTTTCACTGCAATTATTCTTATGTTTACAGACATTTTCAAGTATTTTCTTTAATGATCATTTACTTATTAGGTACTTTGGTGCTTGAGGATGAATTATTTCTTCTGCTCTGAGAAACTGAATTTAAAAAGTTGGCAAGTAAACTAAATCAAGGAATTACCTTTACGTCTGTTCTCAAATTCCTCTTTATTTTTTCAAGTTCTCCTATATCCCTCCTTCCTTTCGGTGAGATTCTTCTCAGCTTTCCTTACACTCATTCTGTTTCCACGCTGACACAGTAGCACTTCCATTTTCCTCGCCTCTTCTTAACAAACCAGAAGTAAAATTGTTAAAGCCTCAGGTTTTGCAGGTTTCATGCTGAAGGCATGCCAAGCACCTCACATCTTAGAACAGTGTTTTTCAGCCTGTTTGTAGTCATAGTTCAGTCTATGCCGGCTCATACTTGGTTTAGATCACAAATTAATTTTTTTAAATGGGAAGACTAGAAATTTTACTTTGTAAGCGATACCTCTGCTTTCAAATACCTTTGTGGTTCATGCATCAAGTCTATGTGAACTTGTGACAGTTTTCTCTTTTAAATAACAGAGTTTTTTTCAAGTTGCATTCATAAACCCACACTGTATGATATCCCTAAATGATAACGAGACAAGTCAAAGGGAATAAAGTTTTCAAACACCACTTAGCTTAGTATAAATCCATGAGAAATCAGATTTTGACCCTTTTGGCAGTGGCATTCAGAACCAAAAGAGTCTCTGAGGAATGACCATTTACTACATGAATAGTCCTAATGGACATCCCTACCTTCCCCTAGGGCATTTTTTTAATTAATCTCTTTTACATGGAGCATAATTATTTGTTTGGTTTTATTTTTTTCTTTGTTTGTTTTGTGGGGTTTTTTTGTTCATTTGTTTGTTTTGGGTTTTTTTTTTCAGTATCAGTCCAAGAAGATCCTTGAAATACTCAGCAGAATTCTGTGTTAGTTCAGTGAGACAGGGCAGGGTTGCAGTGATTGACTAGAATTTTGTTTGGGTAGTGATGTCTGCCTACCTTGACATCCTGAGCTAATAAAACACAGACCAAGATATTAAAGGGAGTTAAATGGTGCAAGCCAATTCAGAGAGCACTAAAAAGTTACACTGCCCATCCACAACCAAATCTTTTGGAGCATGACATTTAATTTTCATTGATATGGACAAGAATATATCTGTCAAAAACTTGTGGTTCTGCCATTTTTCACAGCACAGTCTTGGAAGCAATAAACCTGCTGACAGATTCTGAGGCTTGTTGCTGGAGGCAGTGATTTAGGGAAACAATCAGCATTTAGAAAGAGGAAATTGTTATTCCACCTTTTTGTTATATACTACTTTAGTTCAGATATGCATGGCCATGATCTTATTTAAATTTGGGTTGTTTGAATATTTTTTATGCCTCAGCAATTTGAATGGGTTTTTATCGTAAAAAAAGTACTTAAATGGTTTTGGTTTTTTTGAGTTTTCCTTAAGCACTTCCCACAGAGACTTTGCTAATAAAACACTGGCTTAAAGGTTACAAGAGTTGCTATAAATCTCTGCTGACATACCATGCTAAGTTCTGTAAATCCATGGCCTCTAGGCGATGAATTTGTTAGTGAGGCTAATGCTGAATGACAACACATTCTAGTGTTATTCAGAATTTTGAATCAGGGTATTATGTTGACACTTGCTTGAGACCATTGAATAATTCAGAATTCTGCTGGTATATATAATTCATTCTGATGACTTGAATTAGTTCCCAGGAATCTCACTTTTTGACCTAATATAGCACCTGAAGATAGCAAGGAAACAACTGATTTGTAGTGAGATTTGCAAGGCTTCCTTGTGTCCCAGGTTGGCCTGTATTAGCTGCAGCTCTGTTCATCATTTGATGTGAATGGGAACTTTGCTGTTGTTTTCTGTCAATGAAGCACAGAGCACAGAGAAGAAAAATCTCTAGAAATGTATTACTCTGATGTGTGCTGTCCTACTGGTTTTTGATCCAAAGGAAGCAGCTTTTTCAGGACTCAGAAGGTCTTAAGGGAATTGTAGGAGAGAAACACAATTTTGTTTCCAGTTCATAGAAGTGTGCTCAGCCTCAGCAGTACTCGCTAACTTAATAGATTTTGAAACAAAACTTTTCTATGAGTGAAGTTAATAGACATTTTTCCATTTTTAATAAAGCCTATGACTGAAAAGCATTGTCTTTCATATTGTGCAGCTGTTTATGATGTAATGATAGTTAATTAGCTATTTATAAAAAAAAAAATCTATCATTGTTCTCCAGAAAATATATTCCAAAATCCATTCCTTATTTCAATAATTGTTCATTCAACACCAACAGAAAAAAGGTCTGTGCTTTTCGATGAATAGAAATATAAATAAATCCTTTCTTTGTTTTGTTTGGAGCGTGCTCTCCCCCTGAATCAAGATTCATTAAACATTCGAAAACATTGTTTAAGTTGTTCAGGCTGTGAAAACAATAACACTAAAAATAAGTAGCTTTTTTACCCTCTTTCTTCTTTGGCTATAAACTGTGACTTGATGTCCTATCTTCTCTAGAGAAGAAGCAAGATCTGCTTTTTACTTTTAAAGGATTTTTTTTCCACTGGAAATCTATTGGAAGTTTTCTTGGCTTTTTGCAGGCCTTCATTATGTCATTTGAAAAACAAGGTTACCTTTCTTTAAGCTGACTGATGGCTTGTTCCAAAGTAAGAGCCAGGTAGTGCTATTTGCAGTAGTTTGGAGGAAGACCAATTGCACAAGATTACTAATATTACTCCCTGGTACTGAGAAAATGTGCTCACAAAAGTGCACCTAAAGAATTAGTGAAGACAGAAATAGGCAACAAATATTTCCACTTCAGGAGTGGTGCATCAAATTTAGTAGTGGCATTTGGATAGGGAAGATGTACAATGATGTAGCAGACAATGAAATTTTGTGATACATATGTGTACATGTTTATTAATTTTGCATTACCTTGTTTGATGGTGATATTAGAAAATATCGTTAGCCAGTAAATTTTATTTTTCCTTTAAGACTTCAGCTTCTGAGAGTGTTTGAGAGAAAGAAATAAGGTGGAATTTGGGACTGTGACTTGACTTTTTAACTTTTTAAAGCTTGTGTTCTGTGAGGTATTCTGCGGTTTTACTTCCAAGACAGGCTTTTGATGTACTTCTGTATTCATAGTTTTCCTAAATTTGCCCCTCTGCTCCTTAATCAGGCCATGCAGCCACTGGCTTCGTTTTTTGTTGTTGTTTGTGGTTTTTTGTTTGTCTGTTTGTTTTTGATGTAGGCTTTTTTTTTAATGTGGGAAGTTTGTTTGTTTATTTTTGGAGGGCTGTTTGGTTTTTTTGCCCTTTTTTTTTGGCCTTTTCTCTTTTTTTGACCTTTTTTTTTGTGTGTGTGTGCATTGCTCCATTCCTGTTTAGAAGGGGACAGTAAACAGCATATCAAGCAGACAGACTCATAGGTGATTTAAAATGTTCTTGAAAGAACAATACTTGTTTCAGTAGGGCTCTTGGGGTTTTGAGAAAATCAGTTAGCTAACATAGCAAATGAGAAGCAATCTACAAAA
This sequence comes from Formicarius rufipectus, assembly GCA_013399695.1. Taxonomy (NCBI): domain Eukaryota; kingdom Metazoa; phylum Chordata; class Aves; order Passeriformes; family Formicariidae; genus Formicarius; species Formicarius rufipectus. The sequence goes on from VXAU01000755.1 coordinate 1,064,687, forward strand.
ACAAACCATGAAGGGTTCAACTTTGTTGAATATTTAAGTTATTTTAATCAGCAGGACATCCTGATTAAAAGGTTAGTAGCCACATAACAGATTTTGAATTGTATCTCTGCTTGTTTTAAAATCCAATTTTTAAAGATTTTTGTGAACATTCATTCTGATAGATCTATGTATAGGAATAAATTTTATGCACATGAATAAGTCTTTAAAAGGCATTTTGAAAGTCGAAAAACAACTAACTGAAAAGGTTTGGTGGAGAGTAAAGATTTTCACAAGCATCTTTAATCACACACAAAATAAATTTCATGCTAATGAAATAGAACTGTCGTTTTAGGACTTAGTTTTCCAGGAGATAGCATTTGTATAGGTGAATTGGTTTAATTTCCAAGATATGCTGTATCATTAATTAGATTAAGAAAGGTTGTACTCTAGATGTACGATTATGATACATGTTGGTCTCCTTGTTTTCTAATATGGAAAATTAGACGTCCACTGAATGAATAAGGTAATCTCTTCATCTATTTTCCTGATATTCACAGATGTAAGAATGACTGACTCATGTACAAATGTTAGGTGATAATCCTCTTCCTGATTTTGGTGACCATAAATTATCTTGGATTCAGCAGAAAGAACACCTTGTTCAGCAACCCTTGCATGCAAATGAATGGATGGGAACAGTATTTATCAGTAAAATGTAACAGAAGAACATAAGATATAGCACAAACAGGAACATAAGTTACCAAAGTACTGAGGTATCTGGAGAAATATTTTTAGTTCAGATGGATCAGTGTATTTCTGACTGGTGTTTATATGATGCACATGTTATAGGATTACATTATGTATTACTTCTGTGCGTCCTGTAATAATCTTATAAAAGATACTTCACCAAGAACAAGTCCTGCCTGACCAAACTAGTGGCCTGCTCTGATGAAGTGATTGCATCAGGGGACTAAGGAAGAGCTGTGGATGACACCTACCAGACTTCCTTGGTCTGGTCCCTTACAATACCCTTCTCCCTAAAATGGAGAGATGTGGATTTGATGGATGGAGTATTTAGTGGATATGATCGAATTGGCTGGATAGATGCAACCAGAGAGTCATGGTCAATGGCTAAATGTCCAAAAAGAGATCAGTGATGAGCAGTGTTCATCAGGAGTTGGTAATGTGACTCATCATCATGGCTAGACTTTGCAAACAAAGATTCGGGAGGGTTTTACCCGCACTTGCTGCAAGTGCGCTGATGGCTGATAAGGCCAATGTGGGATGGGCAAGTCCGGTTGCCAAAGGCACACCAGAAAGTCTCTGTAGGTTGTTGCAAGAATCTTGATGGACACAGGGCATGAGGTATTAATACAGGCCTGCGTGCACAAGCCAGCCTATGTAGCAGGCTGCAGGAGTGAAGTTAGTTACAGATAAGCAAGAAAGGAATGCCTGTTAGGCAGAATGCCACAGGCTGCAAGGTGGGAGGACCTGGGTGCCCTAGGGACCAATAGAAGAGTGTGAACCCTGTTAAGCCCTGTATAACCTGTGTGAGCTAAAAATAATGATGCTAAAAATAACTGTGTGTGAACCCTATATAAATCGTGTGAGTTGCTAATAAAACGGAAGCATTGATGGTACTTCTATGAAAATTGTGTCTTTGACTTCGGAGCTCTCTTCACATCAGTAGGTGGGACTGTCAAGGCATGGTTCTTTCTGCATTGTCTTTTCTTCCCCAGACTGATTCTGCGTGCAGTTTCAAAGGAGACAGCAGTGTTATAGATTGTGTGTCTCCATGACTCCCGATTGGAGGCCAGAGTGGACCATTGATGGTGGTCAGTATGGCCAAGGCTGAGGTGTTGTTTCAGGCAGTCCTTGTATCTCCTCTTCGGGGCTCCTCTCTTGCGGCAGCTGGTGGTGAGTTCACCATAGAGCACAATCTTAGGGAGGCAGTGATCCTCCATCCTGGAGACATGCCCTGCCCAGTGCAGTTGTGTTCTCAGCAGCATGGCCTCGATACTGCTGACCTCTGCCTGTTCCACAACAGACACATGTAATGTGACTAGTACTGTTTAATATCTCCCTCAATGACACAGGCAGTGGGATTGAGTGCACTCTCTGCAAATTTGCGGATGCCAGCAAGCTGAGTGGTGTGGTTGGGTCAACTGAAGGACTGGATACCATCCAGAGGGACCTGGGGAAACTCAGGAAATGGGTCCACATGAACCTCATGACATTCAAAAATGCCAAGTGAAAGGACCTGTTGTACCTGGATAGGGTAACTCCTGGTTACAATATGGGCTTGAGGAGAAGGGATAGAAAGCAGCCCTGCTGATTAGAGCTTAGAGGTACTGATGGGTGAAAAGACTGGTAATGAGCCAGTAGTGCATACTGGCAGCCCAGAAAACCAGTCATATCCTGTTCTGTGTCAAAATAAGCAGGACCAGCAGATTGAGGGAGATGTACTCTGTACTCTGCTCTTGTGAGACCCCTACCTACAGTACTGCATCCGGGACTGGGATCCCTAACATAAGAAGGACATGGACCTGTTGGAATGGGTCCAGGGAAGTGCCAGGAAGACCACATGGCCAGAGCATCTCTCTTCTGGAGAAAAGCTGAGAGAATTGAAGCTGAGAAGAGAAGGCTCTGGGAAGAGCTTATAGCACCTTCCAGTACATAAAGGAGGCTTATGAGAAATTAGGGGACAGACATTGTGATGGGGCATATAGCGACAGGACAAGGGGTAGTGGTTTTAAACTAAAAAAGGTTATATTGAGACTAGATATGGGTAGGAAAATTTTTACAGTAAGGGTGAAGTAACAGGAACAGGTTGCCCAGAGACGAGGTAGAAGTCCCATCTCTTGAAACATTTAAGGTCATTCAAACTGGGGTCTAAGCAACCTGATCTACTTGAAGATGCCTCTGCTCATTTCAGGGAGCACATGACCTTTAGAGGTCCCTTGAAACCTAAACCAGTCTATGACTTTGTGGCTCTAAAATATGTAATTCACCCCAAAGTCAGGGCTTATCATATTGAACAGATAATAAAGCAGCTGGAACAGAGTGAGTCTGACTGGCTATTGAAGATTCATCAGCAGTTGTAAAGTTTTAACATGGAGCATTTTAACTCTATTTGACAGTTTATGTTGACAAAGCATTTATTTAAGCAATTTCTATGTAATTGGATGGGGGAAAAGTAGGCCATGGAGTTATGCATCTTTTTGGATTGGCTTGTCAGGCCAAATAGTTTACTGCTGTTCAGTATTCCTTACTCGATCTAATTTTACTGAGAAAGTAGACTCATGATTCCTGACAGTTTAATAACCAGCCTAATTGTTAATAATTAGCCTTTGAGAGTTCCTTTCTTGATTGGCAGGTGAGATGCTCTTTTTATTGCCTAGTTCTGTATTGCTGTAAAGATTTAACAATGCTCTAGAACTATAGATTAGTGAAATTACAGACAGAAATGCAACTGAATAGCCAGAAACTTCAGAGAGGAGTTATTCATTCTTATTCCATGTCTCTTCAATGGAAGTACTGTTGTGATTTGCTAGGAAGACATTAAGAATTAGTGGATAATTTTGCTATTTTTTCTGCACTGATTTTCTTGTTCTTTATAAGTAACGATGGGTACCCAAATCAGAAACAATTTTTCCTTGTTGCAGGAACCCCTAATACTGTGACTGAAACTTTTTCTCACTGGCAAAACACTCTTTATATGAATGAACATTTCACTTTTTATCTTATGCATGATGGAAATAACATCAAATCAAGCTCCATTTCCCTGAAGGGGCTAGAGTAACATCACTGTGAAAGTATAAGACCCATGCATCATTTACCTCTTCTTTGTTCTAAGGAGTTACACTTCTCTCTACTTGAGGAATATATCTTACCCTAGAGATTCCCCTTTAACCAAGAAGCTGTGTTCCCAACCCTCAGGGCTACAAGGATAATCTGGAAAAGGCTGTCAAAGTTATTAGAACCCCTTGCAGACCTACTGTAATAATCCAGAGAGTTGGCCTTCCAGGAGGCTTTAGTGCCTTCCTAATAAATCTATATACCTCAAGGTATGTAGAGACAAGTGAAGTGGGGACGGAAGTAAGAAGCTTTCACTATTCCTATTGTAAAGGAATAACATCTTGTGTATTACAGGGCAGAAATATAGGAAATTTTTTTTCATGCAGTGATAACAAGGGAACTATGTATTTGTTTCTGCAGTTTTCATGTGAGGTAGAGCTGGGAAGAAAGAAGAGTGTGATTTTTAGTTCTGTCAACTTTGGATTGATGTGATTCATTTAAGATTTAGAAGAAGAAAAGCTGGCATATTTAGCTGGGTTCATATGAGTCTTTTGTTAACATGAACTCTGGTAAGTAAGTATCTGTATTCTATACCTTGTCTCTGAAACAGAGATAATAAACATTTCATACATATAGAGCTGTTGTGATGAATGAGTCAATGATTTTTAGTCCATAGTTTCTTGTACTCTGATTTAGGATGACGTTATGTCTCAACAAATACCTTTTCTAAGGTAGCAACACTCTTTACAGGTAAAATGTCAAAAATTTTAGTGCTGCATTGTTATAACTAGAAATTACTATAGTTACTGCTTGGGAAGCTAGTACTGTGAAACATTTCATTTTCTATGACAAATTGCTTTTAAAATGCTTCCCTTTTTTTCTTCAGAAATATTTTGAAAGTAGTACACACCTTTGGAGATGCTCTGTGCATTGTCATCACTGAAAATATATTTGTCTTGTCTACCCATAAAGTACAACTCAATGCCATGGCAAGCCTCACACTCATTTAAATGTCCATTATTAATATCAGTATTGTCCATCTTCCTTATGAGGTATAACGAAGGAAACACAATTAATGGTTTAGCTAGATATCTTATTTGGAACTTAAATCTGTCAAAAAAATACATTAGCACTGTGCAAATACCACTTGTTTTGGCTCGATGTATTGTCACTTGCACATGGTAAAGAAAAAAATCCCAACAATTCTCAGATAAGTTTCTTTTCTGTTGTATCAAGAAAATGGTGAGTAATTCTTCTTAGGGACATCTTAAAAAATAATCTCTAGGAAGAGTGAAATACTGAATAAGAAGCTAGAAAAAGCATGAGCTGTAAAGAGTTTGTGGATGCTGTTTTGATCATATTATATTTATGTTCTTTAGTGTATATTTTAAATATAAACTTGAAACATACAGCTGTCCAGAATTTCCTAATGAAATGTGAACTTCTCAATTTCAAAGCCTTTAGAGGAAATAGATCCAGTCAGCATTTTATCAAACAGAAAAATTTGAAACTAAATCTTAATAATCATGTATTTAAATTCAACAGTTTAAAATAACCTTTTATTTCTTAATTCTAAGATTAATTTTTACTTTTACTATTTTACAGTCAAATTGATAACAATTTAAAGAAATGATTTCAAATTGGAATTTTTGAATTAAATTTCTGTTTATTTTGGTTCTTATTAAGTTTTTCAGAGTTGTTAGACATACAAAAGGTGTTTAGAAGAATGATGAATCTGCTACATTTTATCTCTCTCTACAGCTACCTGAAGGAAGGGTGTAGCCAGATAGGAGTCTATCTCTTCTCCCCAGTCATAAGCAATAGGAGAAGAGGAAACAGCCTCAAGTGGCAACAGGGAAGTTTAGGTTGGATTTTAGGTAAAATTTCTTCGCTGAAAGGGTTATACAGCCCTGGAACAGGCTGCCCAGGGGAGGGGTATCCAGGAATAAGTATTCTGGAGCTACTGAGCAGTTGTGTAGATGTGGCACCCAGGGATGTGCTTTAATGGTGGACTCGGCAGAGCTGGGTTAATGACTTCATGATGATCCCAGAGGTCTTTTCCAACCTGATTGATTTTGTGGTGTAAAATTACCGGCAGAGATAGCGCTTCATGCTGTCTCAATTTCTGTATCTCCTATGCATTTCCTCTTATCACAATAGGAATATGGAGTGAGAGGCCTGTGACCTCAATCATAAAATTTGAGCTCTTGAAAATTATTATGAGAGACTACTGTGGTTCATCTCTTTCATACAGATATCTTCATGGGGGTAGTTATTTTAACCTGTAGTTTTAACCTGTATTTTTCATTGAATATGTTTTGTTAAAGTACTAATTTTTCCTTCCTTCTGTAAAAGTACATGGCAATGTATTGAGGCTGAGGTACTACTGCAGAACAGTTCAGTCTAGATGCTCAGACAGAATAGAATGAACGTAAAATTACAGGATATTTTGCAAGGAGATGACTGTGCCTCAGAGGTGGATGCTGCCAACAGTGCCTAGTTTCCAGCCCTTTACAAGTTTCTCCTCAAAAAGTCAAGTTTCTTTGCTCTGACACAGCACCTTCCCTAGCAGAGCACAGTTTTTATTTGCTTTGGTACCTACTAGCTGTGAGTAAATCAATAGGAAATCTGTAATTTGTGAAATTATCTTGGTCAGACCTCTTTGTAGATATATCCTCCTCTACTCCCCTCAATAATTCCAGTAAGACTCTCTATTAATGTTGTTTATTCCTTGTGTCAGTTTGTCCAGCATACTTGTACTCTATGGCACATCTTTTTCCAGGCTCCACTTTCAGTAGGCAGCAGCATCTCACAATGCAGCTGGGAAGGCCTGTTGGGTTTTATAAGAAGGGTTGTGTGATGCTGAACCACTACTGGCTCACCTGGGTGTTGTGATTTTGTATCAGAAATGTATTGCATTAGGATTGTTGAGTGTAAATGCAACTTACTTTCCACTTTTTGTTCAGAATAGATTTCGTCCGTGTCTTGTGAAGCCAAAGAAGTAGATCTGTTCATATACTCACAATGGCGTTGAGTAGGGATAGGTGCCTCAGAATTCTCCTCAGATCTGCTCTTCCATGTAACACCATACAGGGGCTGTTTCTGTACTGCATATTCTTCATTATATTGTATATAATTAGTCATACCAAAGTGCTGCTGGTGAAAGACTCACAGCAGACAAAAATCTACTTGTAACAAATAATCTTTCATGATATTCGTTGTCCCAAAGGACAAGTTTTTTCTGTACGAAATAGAGGTGCTTTTATCAATTCAGTTCTGCTAGTTAAACAAGTTTCCAGTTTGGGAGCAGCAGTGATGGTTTCCAGCCTGTTCGTGGAGGAGCTCTATATAGAAAGTAAAGTAAATCATAGTTTCATAGTTTTCACCAATCCAAGCAATTAGAGGAAGTAATTCTTGCACTGAGTAAAATTCCTCACCAAGACTTACAGATTTAGCACTTTGGAACTTTAAGGGGTTTCGTTTCTTATTATCTGATTAATTGTTTTATATAAACTATAAAAGCAAATTAAGGGAAGGCTTTTTTAAAACTGTAGATTTAATATGTAATTATTATAATATGTACATGTTAGTATGGATCTTATGGACATATTCACAGTTGGTTAGGCATCTCAATATTGGAAGAGTAGGAAATGTTCCTGGGAACATCATGATCACAAAGTAAAATTACTTTTTACTTGTTTTATGTAAATCACGTATAGATAACTGTGACAATTGCAGGATTTTCTGAACGTCCTATGACACCCAATGGCAGCATTCTTGGCTGACTGATTTAATAGGTTCTATAAATGTTCTGAAAAGCTAATTTAGATTAATTTTGTACATGGAATAAATAGCTTATTAAAAAGTCTTTCATGGAATTCAAAGTAGATTGAACTTATACACATTCCTTTTCACACTTTTGCAATACAGTAAGGACTACATGCAGAATATAAACAGAATATGTGAGATCATCAAAAGAAAAAGTAGTTTTGTCTCATAAAACTAAAATACTTCAATCTTTTTTGGTGCAACTGTACTACTAAATCTGTGCAAACTCTTTTTAGCAGTTTTCAGTTCAACCTTATTCAGGAATCCTTCTGAAAAATGAGGTTTCTGACTCTTCGGTAGCAACTTCAGGGCAGATATGGTCAGGGGATGTAATTTCAAGTGGCACATCTAAACAATTTATACAGTGGGAGTGAGGGTACTTAGAGATGCAAGAAAAATAGCAGAAACTAAAACAAATGTTTCATTAAACCCTATGATTGTGCCAACCAGAAAAAAAAAGCAATAACCTATTTGCTTCAGTTTATATTAATTATATTTCTAATGCATTTCTCTAAGCCTCACAGACTTGGCAATTACATCCTACTTGTATTGTAAAATTAATCTGAAGACATTTTTAATTGGGTGAGAAATTGCAAGAGAGAGTTTCTGAGATTGTCCCTCCATATCAAAGAAATAGAACAAAAATGTGTATCTTACTTTCTAAATAAAAAAGAAATACAAAAAGAAAAGCTTTCCCCATGATACATGTTTTTGTAATTTCTATTGCTGGAACAATTTTCTTATGATTCCATGTCTCTTTGTACATCTTAATTATTCTTCATTATGAACATGCAAGCTTTAAAGGAGTACTGAAGTCATACTGAAGCTCATCATTACTGAACTCCAGTAACTTTTTGCAGTGGTAGGATTATTAGGATTATTACTTCAATGCTTTATTAGCATTAATTTGTCTAGTAGTCATTTAACCTTCTGGCAAACAAAGAAGACAAGGACAAATTGACTCCATTTGTTTCTACTAAAAAGAAATTCAGTACAGATGGAGAAGTCTCCAAGGTGGTTATCTGTCTCTTTTGACTTAGTTTGGGATTGTCTTTGTTTTTTTGCATGTGCTGTTTTCATATATGGATTAAGCTTTCTGGACATACTACATCAGCTCTTGAATGTACAGGTATAATGAAATATTAACTATAAAAGTTTACCTTAATTACATCTAAAACAGGTACGTCATCTTTGCACTATTTTCAAGGCACGGCAAGGACTGGTGGCACTCTGGAAGTCAGGGTGAGTCCTCTTCACCCACAGAGGACAGGGCAAGGCAGGCCCTTTCCAGGCATGGAGCATCCTAGTGCCATCAATCCTAGCAGCAGCTCACCAGGAGCCAAACTGTGCCATTTTTTCCCCCACTGTCTGAAGTGGTCAAAAAACACAAAAGTCTGGGATTCAGTACCTGAAATTATCTTCAATACAATAATAATTGATCACTTGTCTGCAAGAGTTGTCTGTTGGTAGAGCAACATTTCTCTTACCCATCCTCCCCATCAGCAATTTGCTGATACTGGTGAAGGTTATGCTGACACTAGAGGAGGTTATGAATTTCAGATCTGCTTTTATATGCTCTGAGCTGTAAGTGTTCTCCTTTACTGAGAGCAGGCCTCGAGCATTATTGGCATCAGCTAAATCATGTGCAGATCCAGAAGTATCTCAGTCATATTAGTGGCTTCCTTCACTCAGCCTCCCTTAGAGGAACTGGGTTAACCAGGAGGTGATGCATCCACTAGACTGTTTTCATGATTGCATTGCATCCTGTAATCATGTCCTGAGATCAGTTTCAGTGCTGAGAAAGTGAGAAAGGAAAGCAAAAAATGGGAAGGAAGAAGGGAAGGGAGGGATTTCATTTACTGTGCACAACTTAGATATGTTTTTTGCATTATCATAGCGACGTTTAAGATAAAATCATCATTGTACATCACATGAATCATACTGACTCTCTTGCTGGAAGCTGCAGTACAGGGAGTTTGTACAGCTTATCAGCCTCTGATTTGTTGCCTCTTGCTGCTTCTGCAATTGATTCTTAGAAGAGTCATTTTTTTTTAGAGTATGTATCTGCTATTTGCTGCTGCAATTCCTCTGTGTTTTTTCCTGTCACCTACCAGTTTTCTTACTCTAGGTAAGGACTGTGAGACAGGAGTAGAAATTGGTCAGCTGATCCATGACTGAGATAAATCCTTTTCCCTGTACTGTTTTATTGGTCAAACTTGTAGAAGTGAAAAACTTAAGTCACTATCAGCTCTTTTATTAACAACTGATATTATTAACAGTGCATGATTAACTAACAATCAGTGAACAGTAATTCAGAATCAATATTAAATACAAAACATAACCTACAATACTTAATTACTGTAAAATTTCATCCTTCTATATTTTTCAAATTTCTCTCTGATATTCCTCTGTATAATCCAGCTGATGGCAGTCCTCGTCTTTAACATAATCAAGTTTTAGCAAGTACCATATCCAGAGAGCTGTGTGTGAGTCATTAGATGATGGTTATATCTGTCTTTCTTTGTATATGGGTCTTCAGGGCAGACAAAGAAGGTCAAAAGTGTGGCAGCACATCCCCAGCACTGGCATGCAGTGCTGTTGCAGTTTACACTTGAGAGAACAGAGGACTTGCCCTGGCAATCTCACAGTGCTGTATCTTCCTATTGAAAACATGCACTTGGTTCCTTTCTTTTGCTACTCTCCATCTGCAGTGCTTTGCCCTTTCTCCCTCTCCAGGGTCTCTGACAGCTAGTTCCAGATGACATGAATGCCTCAGAAAAACTCTCCCATTTTGACGTTATAAGCAGCAGCATCCTCTCTATGGGACACTTCTAAGACCTTACTCCTAATTTTGTAAATTAGACATGCATTTTTTGGCAACTGCTCTCTGAGATCTGCAGGCTAAATTTTTTTTTTTTTTCACTGCCTGGGGCTAGACCCAGCATTCAGCTTGACTCTTGTTAAAGGTGCCTTCTCTGGAAAATGCCTTCTTTTGAGAATGGAAAATCACTTCGGCTGCTCCTGCTGACTAGTTTAATTTCTTAAGGCTATTCTGATGCCAGGTCATAGCACAGCTGTAGTCCTTCCTAGGGGCTCTATCTTTATAAAACTGTATGCACAATCATCATCATCTCGCACTTAATGCCTCCAATTCCAGACATGAAGAAAGGAATCTGTTTTGAATCAAACTAAAATATGGAGAGAGAACAGTGTTCACAGATTGAACAGTTATTAACCTAAGATTTTAAACACAGCAAAGCCAACATATCTACGGATTCATTCTCATTCATATTGACATATGTCAGGGAAATACTATGGAAATCGCAAGTCAGAGTCCAGAACTTTATCTGATATATCATTTCAGCATATGAAAAAAGTAAGACCGTATAGGAAGTGTAAATTGGATGCTCCAAGAAATATGATTTCTGCTGAGCTGGTGGCAGAGAGATTGAAGAAAGTGCAGAAACCAAAGATGTGGCACACACATCAGATCGTCTGAATTGTTCAAATTTAAACTTGACAAGTTTAAATTTAATTTTTCACAGCCTTAAAAAACACCTTTTGTTTCCCTGAGCATTTACATTTTGAACTGAGGAGTTCTTTGTATGAGCAAACCTGTGCCTAACCGTATAAAAATCCATTCAGGCACACTTGGTTTTACAGTTGAAAAGTCACATGTCTAATAACACATGTAAAGTAGGCTTAAAGATACAACACATAGTCTTGCAGTTCTAAGGGAGCTAAAAATACTGTATTAGTTGTCCAAGCTAAAAATATATAGTAGACACATATCCTTGTGTAGATCTTGAGGTAACTGTCTCGATGGTGAGGAAGTTTTAAAGAATGCTGAGACAGAGTTATAAAAAATTTTATAAACAAACACTTATTTGCTTTTAGGAATCTGCCACCTGTGATTCCTTTAGAGTGGTCATGGTACAAGATTGTGGCGGTCTGAAACTAACACGGTCCCCGCTTGATGGGGTTGCAAGGAGGAACAACTTTATTATTGAAACTATAACACACAATATATATGCTCAGTAAATGAATATTCATCTCAGGGTTCGACTTATGCTAAACATGGGTGGAAACATTACAAGTACAGGATAACATTGGGAGGAGGTGTTATAGCTATGGGATAACACACCATTCACTATGAAGAGACATTTGGTAATGCACACATATTAGAAACACAATGGAGTCCTCATCCAGGTTCAGGGTGTATCCCCAAAGTCAAGCAGTTCTATACATCTGGGAGACAGGGAGGCGACAGAGCTTGCAGCCTTTTATCTGTCAAGAGATGTCCACTGATGGTTCTCCCAAGGTCTCCTCGACATTCTTGTTAACTCCTTTGTTGCCAAGCGCTTTTGTATTCCAACACAAGATGACTGGAGAAATACATTGCTTTGTCTTAAAATTGTACTAAGCTTTGAGGGGATTATGTGTGTATGTATGTATATATGTATATGTGTGTTTATTCATTTATTTGCTTATTTAGTTTGTTTTGAGTATAAGAATACTCCAAATTCAGATGACAATAAGCTTACAAACCCATACAAACTAGAACTGAATTAAAAACTTCCCAGAGTTTCAAATGGCAATCAGTCTGTTTCCACAGAGTAATTCCCATGTGATAGGCTATGGAGATCTCTTTGATCTTCACTTGCTGATCTGCTGGGATAAACCTTTATCCCCACAATAACTGATGTAGAGCTATTCTTTGATCTGTTTATTTTTTCGTTCTTCCAGAAATGGAGTCTATAAAGTGGAGACAAAATTGTGTCCTGAAGGCTGAAAGAGAATTACTACATAAGATTCCACAAACTAAACGACTTTAGCAATAACAGAAATAATTTTGCAAGGTGCCCTGTGTTCTGTATGGGTACATCAGGCATGATTCCATTACAGAGATCTGCTTGATGTGCTGGATTTCAGTGGTGGCTCAAGTGATCTCTGCATGTTCTATTTTATAGGATTCTCAAGATTTGGTTTGGTAATAATGTGATTTTGTGTTTTGTTTTTGATCAGTTCCACGACAAGCTAGAAAATAAGTGACTGTCACCAAATACAGTACTGTAAAATCTAACAGAGCTTTCATATTAGCAAATATAGGGACTACTCTGAGTTGTCCACTTTTTTCTTGTCAATGGAGCTATAATTATGATAACCACATAAAAATGTTATAAGGTGTGCTGGTAGCACTACCAATTCTTAAACATTATTTTGTGGAACAGATTACAGATGTAGTTCTCATGCACCAGTTCTTCCTGTTCTGTACCATACAAAAAATGCAATAATTTTTTACATTTATCTAATAAAATCACTCTTTTCCATTGATGTCTTTCTAGTTATCTTCATATTAAGAATTTTGTAACCATGTTTTATGTGGGTTATACTTTCAAATTGTTAGAATGAGGAGAATAAATAATACCTTTTATTTCTCCCTTTCTCTCTAACACAGAAAATACATAGTGCTCAGAAGAAAAGGCATGAAAAGATTTCACATATGCTGCTTAAGTAATCTTGAACACTGAAAACAGGCTGTCACAGCAAAAAACTTTAGTTACAAGTTATAAGCATTTTCTAACTTGTAGGTACCTGATTTACAACCTTAAAGTTTTTTTCTAATGCAATTAAGAATTATCTCCAGATACCCAAGTCATCCTAAGCTAATTTTTGTTTATAACTATGTGTGGTAGTTTGATTTTGG
>VXAU01000756.1:4753-20536 GCA_013399695.1 Formicarius rufipectus
TTTTGGCTCAGATTCTCATTACAAGAGATAAAAACCCAAGTGCAACTCAAAGCAGTAATTCAAAGTCTGACAGGCCAGTGACAGTCCTCAACAAGCCATGGTGGATTAACATTCAAACTAATATGTAATCAGCTCCAGGAAAAAGTAATACAATGTCTTATAATATCATCTTGTACTGAAGACCAATAACACGTAGGTAAGTCTGGTAAAAGACAAGAGCATCTGCAAACCACAGAAATCTTAGGAAAAATTATTATTGTTTTATCAATTGTTGGTCAACAGCTAGTCTAAAAAATGACAAGACACCAAAACAACCAAAACCCAAACATACACAAAAGAAAGAGGGTTGAAGAGGGTGAAAACTCACACTAGAAGAAGAGGGGGAAGAGTGGTAGCAGGAATGCACAAGTTGTATCTAATACCTGCTTTGGAAAATGAACCAATTCAGGCTCCTTGCTTGTTTCCACCAAAGCACGGAAAGCAATCTCATAAAAAAACTGGTTTGGAACATTAAGAGCATGTTCATGACTTACAAGCTGATTCTGTTCTTACTTTTACATACAACAGCATGGTTAGTCTGGCAGGTTGGTCACAGCACCCACAGAATTTTGCAGACCATTTTATGTCCAAAGTTACACATACTTGCTCTTTGGCAACAAAGCCATCTTAAGGAGTCCTTGCCACCATAGTTAGCTGCTTCTTTTATCCCTTCTGTTCAGATGGCACAACTGTTAAAGGAGTGTGGTTGGAGGTCAGTGTATTGAATATATTTTGGTTAAAAATGATCTTGCCAAATCAACCCCTTTAAAGATCCCTTTAAACCAAATAATTTAATGAATGATCTTGTTACCTGAATGGTTTTCTAAAGTACTGTCTCAAACTGAGGGGAAGTAGAAGATTATTAAGTGAAAGCCAGTACAAGCAGCGAATAGATGGAGGATATGGCCTCTTGACCAGCAAATTTCAGTCAAACACCTTGCACTGTGGTGTTACATGAAGAGCACAAACTTCTTAGGGACAATCTCATCCTCAGAGAAAAACAACTATAGCAAATAAAAAAAATTAATAATTTTTATATATTTAAACAGTAAACACTAAGTTACACCAAATAAATATTCATACCAATAAGCATCAATTTTCATACATGATGTTGAAGTCAAGCATCATAAAAAGTATCCATATAAATTAAGAACTTCAAAAATCTCTGAATTATACATTCTTTCTCTAAAAAGTAATTGTTTCTAGAGATGAAGTTGATGTTTTTCTTTTAATACAGATCTTTTTTTGTATTTGTAATTAAAGACCTTTCTTGTAATTCAGAATAAGATTCAATCAGGCTATTATAGATGTGTGTTCTCCTCCAGTGTTCTTCGCCAGTGATCCTCTGAAAGATCACTATAAATTTGTATGTCAGTATGGTATGTTTAGGAGAGGGAGAAAGTCAAGGGTTCATTCCTATGATTCTTTACCAGACACCCCTTTTCTATTTCTTATAAACTAATTAGAATACCTTGTCTACTGGGAAAAGGATTAATTGGACATATCTGCCCTCACTGTGCCCTGTCACAACGTGAAAAATCCTCACTAATGGTTCCTGAAACACAATTCTGAGGTAGGTGACATTAGATGATTCACAGAAGACAACCATCTCTGTAGATTAATTATTTTTATTTTGTTCAGACTGGGCTGATTTATTTTGAACTAGTCATGGGGTAGTTAATAAATGTCATTCACTTCATTAAAAAACAAAGTTCTCATCTGTTGTAAACAGTAATCACAATACTTGTAAGAGAGCAAAAGAAGTGTTGTCTATAAAAGTGCTCTCTACTTAGTATTACAAACCACCAGAAAATTAAGATTTAAAATGAAGTATAGACTTTTCAAGGAATTGTGCCAAGCTTCAGTTTCCTGATAATACGGAAAAATTTTCATTCATAGAACAAAATAAAAATAAAAAATAAAAAATAAAATAAAAAAAAAAGGAAACAAAAAAGACAAACAAAACCCAAACCAAACCAAACAACCCCACTACCTCAGTTCTGATATGCCAGGTGACTGTGGTACACAACCAGGCACCCAGCAGAGATGGGCTGTCACCACTTCCAGACTGAGAACTGAGACAGGAGCAGGTAGGAGAATTGCTAGTGTGGGAATCACAGCCAGGGTCAGGCACTGAGCTCCAGAGGAGCCCATGGGCATTCACAGACGTGGCATTGACTGGGTTTGGGGCTGAGGAGAAAGAACTGGGGCCCCTGTAGGTGGTATTTGCTTGGTAGTTTGGCAGCAGCTGCACAGAGTTTACAAGAACCTAACTGCTCCATTTAGACACTCAATTGAAGAGCCTAAGCCCCTTTTACAGCCACCTATAAACACTTTCACTGGAGAGATAGCTGAGCCTTTGAGAGATTTAAGGCCCAACAAAAAACCCAAAAGTCATATGGAAGACAGAAATATACTGAGATCATTGGACTCTTAGGTTTTATTTGATGATTTGCATGTGGAAGATAATTCCACAATATATGGCTTTAAAAACTGAACTGACTTATGAATTTTCATCTCTCCTATGCTCACAATTATCCCTGCAAAGAGTTCTGCCACCTCTCTTCTGCCAAAACAATTGCTTTAGACCACATGATCCACTATAAGCAAGTTTGCTTATAACCAGAGTTTAAAAAACAACTATTAATAATAGATTTTTAAAGTTTTCGTTAAAATTAACTCCGACTGCCTTAGATGAGCATGACTATCACACAGTGAATTTTGATTACTCCAGAGTAATCGGTGTAGAATGATTTACTTCACTGTGCAAATCAGAACGATCCCCAAGTCTCATCTAACCCTACTAGAAAGAAAGAATTAAGAAAAAATTATTTATTCTTAGAATGTAGTCTTCTCCTTTGCTCTATAGAAGGAACTGCTTGTTAAAAAGGAAACATCACAATCTGTTGATCTTTTATCCTCTGCATGATAGTTCTGTCTTGCTGAATGACCTGCTACTGGCTACATACCGTGTGCACTGAAGGTTCCCAGTCCTGTTAAAAGTGAGACCTGGGTATTGGTTGTATCTCCTGGGGACATGTACCTGTATGCCCATGTGCATGCACAGCAAAGCAGCAGAGGTTCCTGCTGTCCCAAGTTCAGAAAGCTCCTGGGACCCACGTCCAGGCTGGCTGAGCCAGTCAAGGGTCAGCCCAAGCTACACTCATATTGTTCTCATTGCAGTACAGCAAGCTGCTCACATGGAAAAAGGTAGGTCTTCAGTTCCAAAGCCACAGGACATAAGAAATCAATTGAAGACTGAGTTATATTCTCTTAAAAGGTGCAGTTTAACCCTCATGGGTCAAACGTGTTTTACTGTAACCAAAAGCCAAGGTAAACCACTTTCACCAAATGACTGGCGGAACATTTCCAACTCATATGACTAATACAAAGCACTTCCCAAAGCAAGGGACATTTCTCAGTTGCTTTAGCACAAGTGAAAAGTAAATTGTTTCTTTTCCTTTGCCAGAGAAAGCAAACTACCTGCAACTGGGCAGAACAATAGAATCATCCTCTCATTCTGAGTGCAGTAACAGTCTGAGACTGCTTTTCTTTGGCCTCTGAAGAAAGTCTTGTGAAATTTCCCACCCTACTTTAGGTGTTCTCCCAGCATTGAAAAATCCACATATGGTTATAATGTTCCATTTTGGTAAGACTTTACCATATACATAAAGTATTCAAATAGATTTTTAAAAACATAATCATATTAGTAATAAGAAATATTACAAAATATGAACACTCTTGTTCTTGCCTCTTTGCTCAAAGTTGTCCTCAGGCCTTAAGAGTTTGTTTTCAGTCTCTAAACATCAAGAGAGAGCACTTAACTTTAACAAAACAATAAAAAATGTGATTATCATATGAGAAAAATTTGCTAAGCTCTAAAAAGAGAAAATAGAAGTTATGTGACATTCTTACAGTAGATTTCTATGCTGCTGGCTTCTATATATGAACCAGAAAACAAAAATTTTAACAGTTTGCTTTAGGTCAAATGTCTCAAAAGAGTGGTGTTAAAATACTAAGACTTATACTAAGACAAGAAGTAAAATAATTCAATAGAAATCCAATGTACTTCCTCTATAACTTTAACAGCCTTAAGAAAGGAATCTTTATGGTGGCATTATGTTAGTTGTGCTTAACATATCAGGGTTTACTAGCCAGATTACACGGAATAAATACAAAGTATAGATATTAAATCAGAAAGAAAAATTTTGCAACAGTGAGCACGAACCTCACATGAACACAAGATTACCAGCAGCTGTGTGCTGTCTTTGGGAAAAGCCTCTTCCACCATCTAATCTCTACTATAAATCTCAATTCAAAAATGGCACACAGCTTTCTCCCTATTTTTGTTAAAGTTAGCTAAATTAGTCTAATTCTTTACCCTCTTGTAAATTCTGCCTCTGAGGTGAAAAGTTAACTGCTTCTTTACGTTGTCTTCTATAATTACTTTACTTTTTTCAATTCTTCTACATTTGATAGATTTATTTTGTCCTAAATGAGGCTAAAGCATTATGAAACATAACTTATAAAGTGTGCATTTCAATAAGACCTAATATAGTAGTCTATTAACATTCCTACTTCCACCAGATTTCCTTTGCACCCTTAGTCTCTGAGTGAGGTCTCTGAACTAGGCATTTGCAGAAAAAAGGTTGATTAGAAGCACTTTAACACCCTATTATCATCCTTTTTTTTTTTTTTTTCCTTTTAGATATATCTGTATTGTAAAATAAATAAATAAATAAATCTAGCTTTTGGGACTTGTTTGCTGTTTAGTCTATTTCTTACTCCTGTAACTCCCCGGTTCTCTAAGACACTAATCATAAATCAAACATGATGGACACCTCCATTTCTCAAGTCTTCATGCCCCCAGAAGGCATTTAACAGTGTACAAAGGCAACAGAGGAAACACATTTTGAAATTGCTTCGGTGTTTTTAGTCTTCAAAGCAAAAATAGGATTAGATACCTAGAAAACACAATATCCCCCTAGAGCTGCCTTCCTATTTCTTCGACTTTACAGGTTTACTGGCTGGATTCTGAAGCCAAAATTTATTTATCTTCCAGTTTGAAACTGATAGCCTGGAAAGGGGAGTCAAGGTGAGAACCAAAGGTGTTATAAGAATAATTTTAAGAGTATGACTTACGTTATAGAGTGAATGGGAGCTGAGCAAAGAACATTAAAATAAACAAAGCCAGGTTCTAAAAGAGTGTGAGTGCTCTCATTTCTTGTTAGCTCCAAGAAGAACTGAGGGGGCTTAGGACCTCTCTTTTTAGGACATAGAGAACAAAGCAGTACTAAGAAAAAGGTAAAACAGAATAAGAAAAATCAAGAAAATAATTCATTCTCCACAAAAGCAGTCTTGTTAAAAAAACAAAACCAAAACCAAACAAACACCACAACACATATCTATCAAAATAATTTAATATTAAGCATATACTGAAAATTGCGGCTATATATCAGCCTCTGGGCTTCTTTTGACAAAATGGCCAAAGAAAAAAGGCCTTGTTTGTTTACAGAAAGACCTCAAAAGGTCTCAGAAATTCTTCATATTCTTTTTCAAAGTACAAGGGTTTTTCTTAGCATAAATTTACCTGACATAATTCCCTATCTATCACTCACCGAAAGAAACAGTCAAGCCATATCTTCTATTATTTGTGCTGTCTATGTCAAATGGGCTACTGGACCATTTGAAAAGTCTTTCCCTCAGACTTGATCTTCCTAAAAAAGAGTATATGTGGTGCTACAGTTAATATAACCAACGGCAAAACTCCAAGAGCTGATTGCTAACAGGAATACAGCAGACTGAAAACAGAGACTGCTTTCTTTGAAATTATTTTCCATAAGACTCACAGTAAATTCAAGACATTGACCAAATTTCAAAGCCAATTAACATTAGATTACATGATTCATATAATTTGGGAAATGAAAATACCCATCACTGTAGTCCCTGTTTTGTGGATGAGTTCAAAGACACTAATGCCCATCTAGAAGGGAGCAAGTGGAAGACACAGATGCTGAGAGTCTGTGTGTCCCAATTATCACATCTGCTCTGCCAATACAGCTCTTACAAGCATCCACGTCATTTTATCTCAAATGTTCAGTGTCATTCTATAGAAAACAGTAGGGGCTTTGACTTTTCTAGCAGCAGGAATGGTGTCCTGAGTAGGAATAGATGTGGGCTAGAAACAAAGACCTACGTAACCAAGATCACACCAAAGCTGATGAGCAATTGCAAATAGGAGCTCCAGGACAAACTGGATTTATGCCCATAGTACTGCAGGTGACTGAAACCCACAAAAATTCAAATGAGGGGTTTGTTTCATCAATTTTCTTATTTTTTTTTAAACATTAATATTTCAGTAGGTCAATTGTTTGGTAATCAAAGAGCAAGGAGTGTTTGGATTATTCTTCTCTAGATAGCTTCTTTCCTGGTGGACTAAGGGCAATTAAAATAAAAGCCAGTATTGCATGTTTGTTTCAGCTTTGAGGAGAGAAACATGGGCCAGAATTAAGCCATATTAATTCTAAAGTCCCTGCATTACAGTATATGACATGTGCTCACGTTGTCCTAAACCCTAAAGGAATCAGGGCTTTCCCTCAGGTTATCTGTTTGCAAATAGTTATAACAGATGGGAAGTGTTCTGGAAAAATAATACAAAACCAAAATTAAATCCAAAGCATGTGAAGAGTTTCAATAATATGAACTAGCAGTGGTCAGTTTTATTTTGAAAACTCCCATTTCTCTTTTACTTTAAAGTGAATTTTGGCTTTTCTAGTTTTCTTTTTACACACTCTTCTTTATGAATTTGATGTGGTAGTAGGTTTGACAGATGATAGGACTGTTTGCAAGTTACTCATGTTTGGATCCCTATGTGAAAACTTCTATCCTTTTTTAAGCAATTTTTTTTTTTTTTCTGGAAACATAACTCCCCTAACTTTAATTTTTGCTTTAATTAATCTTTCTTAAACATACGGTAGCAAGGCAATCATCATAAATGACCTCTAAACTCTATGTGCATATTAAGGCCTTAAGCTAACCTTGTGGTGTTTTAAATATAGTTTCATTTTTCTATAAAAAGTCTGACTATTGTAAAATTATTTTCAATTACTCTGTGTACTGCTGGAATACTGTGCATGTGCGTGCATCCGTGTGCATGGCAGGGCCAAGGACAGAGACAGAATTGCGTAGTTCTCATCCAAAGGAGAATACAGACAGTGAGAAAGCTGTAGCACGGTATGTTCTTGTCAGAGATCACACACAAACTGCCTAAAACACAGCTTATGATCCTCCCACAATGGGATATTTTTACTCTCCTTAATGACGCCAGGCAGGTGTTTACAGTTATGATGTATGTCCGTCTAAAGTTGGAATTAAGCACAGACACAAAATAGCAACGCTTGACGCACTAGACCATGACATACTGTACGCACTGCAATTAAAATAAGCTCTACTCCTGGTGGGTTATTTTTCCTTTTTTTTTTTTTTAATGAGAAAACAAGAAAAGCTATGAAGAGGCATTCTGTTTTTTGGAAAGCTGCAAACTATTCTTAGAAGTGTAAAAAAATAATTTGCAGAATGAACTAAAATTCTCTAAAACACCTTTTCAGCCTTGGCTCGCTCTTTGCCAGGTGATTTTGGAGGAGGAAGGAAGGGAGCTTTCCATCTGTTGAGGTGTTAGGATTCTAAACACATTCCTGAGTTAATTTTGACTCCTTAAAGTGTGAGATAAGTTAATATACTCTAAACCAATATATCATGTCAATCAACAGTGCTTTTCTCAATATCAACCCACTCACTTCCGCCGCCTGCTTGCTGGCTCTAGAGGCTTCTTGCTCTAAAACTGAAATGAAATGTTCCAGGGCTATCAGCAAATCATGGATGTCCCTAATAAAATAAACATGAATAGTGTGAATGGAAATAGAGAGGCTGACATTGTTTAATCTCTTTGTGTTTATATAGCATTTTACCAACATAATTGCAAGTATTCAGGGCAACACTTTATTTAAGAAGAAAAAAAAAAAAAGACACACCAGAAAAAATATTGTAAAGGAATGTTATCTATTTTATAAAATAACACTAAAATGGATACATCCCACAATCTATTTCCAGACTTTTCAATCCAGGCATAGAAGTCTCCAAAGTATATTAACTTTTGCCAGATACTATAAAACCAAAATATTTGGAATATTATCTCATCATCTTGTCAGAATGTATGAACAAATTTAGTAAGTCTAGGTATGACTGGTCCATTGTACTTCCCTGAAGGAACTGAGGGTCCCAGTGTGCATACAATAATCACCTCTGTGTTAGACTTTCAGGATCCAGAGACTTACAGAACCTGGAAGTTGTACCTGGACCATCAGGTTTAGTAGGTAATTCAGAAAACAGAGTCCATAAATCTGTCTAATCCCTTTACATATTTGTTCTCAACAACATTCTGTGGTAATGGCTTCTACAAATATAAATTGTGCAAAAATCAATTTATTCCATTAACCATACATTTATTTACAAACTAAAAATTTTATTCAGTACATCTGTTTGCACATTTGCATATCCTTTTATCTTCTCTCTTACCTCTTCCCGAGCTGCAAAAATATCACTCATTCATAGTTCACCTTAAAGTCCATATGAAAGGTATTCCATGCTTTGGATCAATCAAAGACTTTCCAGCTTTACTAGATTCTGTTCTTAAATTAATCAAGCAAAATTACATTAAATATTCAAAATTTAAATTTACAAAATGGCACAACTTTACAAATAGATTGATTCAGCAGCACAAATTAATTTCCTGATTTGCTTTAAATTCCTCTGCTAGTAATAACTAATATTCTATTTGCTTTTTGACCAATGATGAATATTGGGCTAATTTTTCAGAGAACTATTCATAATTATTCCCAGCAGGAATTACCCAATTAAAGTGTGGAAAAAGGAAGTGAGCATTAGTAACCACAGTGCAACACCAGAGAACATCCAGTTTATTAACTAAAGTGTCAATTTAACTATTTAAATAGCTAAAGAAAAACAATTCTCTCTAGTAAATATTGGTCTTTCACTTCTCCTCTACCTATGTTTTAACATAAAAAGGAAAAAAGCAAAAGCAAAACCAACATTGCTCCCATCACCTTCCCACCCTACACCATTCACCCCCCAGGAAACCAAGTAATTCTAATATCAATTCCAATATGAACCTCTGATGCAACAACATCTTGGGGACATGTCTAACTTTCAGGATGAGTCACATCACTGTGACTCAGAATCAATAGTAATTTTAATGTGAAAAATAAAATAAAATAAAATTAAAATGGCTCCAGATCCTTCCTTAATTAGCATCCTGTTTCACTGGGTATCACCTTATGGTTTCACCAGTAGAATTGACAGAAGTTCAGCTGCCCTAATGAAATTGTAATGGGAGAGAACTTTCCCCTGTGGAAACTATAGATTCCTGAAACAGTAGAGATTTATCTTAACAGAATATACCCAAAGGTCAACAGACTCCAAACTGCTACTGGGGAAACAATGTAGATTCTTTATTATTTTGATCAAAACAAGTAGGTACCCTAAAGTAATTGAAAATACATAACTTTGCCCTATTTCTTTTTGTTTCTCTCCACTAAACATGCATCTCTAAATTGTCAGCTTACCATCTGTTTAGCATGGTGTGTATATGAGGACAAAGTTGTGTTCAGGTACCTATTCTCTCTGTTTTCCAACTATTGCTAATCCCATGCAAAAAAATCTTATTGCATCATGTCTGGTGCATTGAGAATGAGACCCAAAGTTACATACTGAAGTATGTAAATTTATGGTGCTGTTTTCTACCTTGTAGCAAGCAGAATATTACCCCAAGTATTAAAAATGTCACCATCTTCTGCTTGCACAAATGCAATACTGGAAATTTCACCTACTCCCCAGCAACTGGATTGGATTCTTGCTAGAAAGGAACCAGTATGAAGTTGATAGAGGTGACTGGAAAACCCTATAAATTATCAATCTGAAATTGAAGGATGAAAAGGAAATGCATATTATTGGAACTAACAAAAAAACTACTAGTGTTTCCAGGAAGATCTGAAAATTGTTTTGTTTTTGTTTTTTTTTTTTTAAATGGAGACACATTATTTGGAGTTTTACTTAGCACTTTAGAATTTTATTTTGCTTTTATTCATTTAAAAGGAATAAACATATACATACATAGATGTATTAATAGAAAATATTATCTCTTTATTTTGATAAAGAAAACTGAACATAGGCATGTGACCTAAATATAGAAGTTTAAAAACTAAATACTATTAGTATTGATAATAATAGTAATGATGATGAAAAAGAAGGGAGGGGAGAGGGGTAGAGAGACAGGTTTCCCTACCTTCTCCCCAAAACAATATAAGACATTTAATTTTTTTAAAATCTGTTGAAGATACAGGTGAAAAGATGTTATACCAAGTTTTTTAATTCACCTTTAATATTCAAACTTGTAGCTCACTTGAATCATTGGGTGGTTCCCTTCATACACAGACCAATTGCACCAGACTCATCAAGCATCTTTACAGATTTCAAGGTGGCCACAAGCCTGCTCAGCTGACCATTTCTCAGACCGGAGCCTCCAGATGCCCAAAAGCTGCTGTGTTTCTTCTGTTCTATGAAGGGAATGCAAACAGAGGCTGTGGTGCAAGACATGCATCACTACCACACTGATGCACTCCTAACTGACGAGACTGCAGAAGCACACACCCAACATTTCACCCCCGCAGCTAGTCTAGCCTCAGGGAGCCCCGTGGCAAGTTGGAGGTGGATTAGCTCCTTCACACAACTGTAAAAGCTTCATGGCCCAGAAAATGTTGAATGACAGAGGAGCGATTTGGATTTCCATAAATGTCATTAGTCATTAGGGATTTGGAGGATTTCGGTTTCTCCACAGGCATTCTGGAGCAACAAGGGAAACAAAAAAGGGATCCTCACATAATTCAGATACCAAATGTGGGCCAGACTCCTTTGCAAGCAGGCCACATTTCATTGGTTTCAGCCTTGTAATTCAGAGGCAAAATAGTAAACACCTCAGATGGAAGAGATAAAAATCAACGATGCAACCCATTACAACTTTGCTTTTGCCATGGTTGTTTTTTTGTGCTAAACTATAACACTTCACTAGAGAACTCTCCTACACACAAAACTCCTTTTTGTGCAATAGTTTCTTAATTTGTCTCATGTAAAACTAGAATAATGTTGGTATTATAATACTGACTGATTGATATAATTGATATTGAAATACAAGTCCAGTAAGATGGAAACTGAGGTCAAGAAAGGAGACAGGTCAGCTTGTCAATTATATCTCACAGCCTGTCTGTTTCTTGGTTGTTTGAATGTATTAAAACTATTATATGTGTATATTTATGTTATATGCATATACATACAGAAGTATGTCTTATATGTACTTCCGTATTTCCATCACCTATAATCTACTGCAAATGTCACGGTGACTGTTAAACTCAGATCTATTTCGAGGAAGGCTTTGGTTCTCAGCCTTTCTTAGCTGCATAATTCAGACATTTTTCTAACTAAATTCTGATCATTCATGCCCTCAAATTTTCCCCTCATCACTGAGTTGTGCCTTTGTCTTGTTAATATTTAAATTTGTTTTCCCACAAGCATGTGGAGCAAACACAAAGAGCTTTAACCATTTAAATAGAGCCTTGTAAAACTAACTTTTAACTACCTTATAATAGGAAAGCACTAACAGTCTGATTCTCACACAGTGCAAGTCCCTTAAAGCAACATCAAACAGGGAAAATAGAATTTTGAGAGGCTAGCAAAGATGAAAATTATGATCTTTCATAATCAGAAAATTGATTTTAGATGCTTAAAGAATTCTAGACATAGTCTAGAATTTAAATTCGAACACTGAAGTTACAGAGGTAACTTTTGTTCGTAATGTTATGCTGTGGGAATTCTACAAATGATTCCTCAAAATCTGAAATACTTTTGCCTCTGCAAATGCAAAAGCAGAACCAGACAGTAAACGGTAAAACTCTTCTGTCTCTGGAATAGAAAGAAATAAAACACCATAGAAATAATAGAAATCAAAGCTGAAGCTACATGAAATGCACCTCATGTTTATAAAAGGAATTTACACCTTCAAGAACTTCAGCATGAACAGTAGCCTTAAGCTATGTATTCATATAGAATGAATATCTTATCAAATACAATAAACGAGTGATTCATGTCCTAAATTTCCTGTTACTTATTTCAAATTAAATCCAGAAAATGTCACTGAAGTGAATAAAAGTCTGACCACAGTCAACAAAAATGTGGCCTACTACAAAAGATCACTCCAAACTAACATGGTTGTCAAGCAATCCAAAGCTACAGAATAAGTTCAAATATAAATTTTCTTGAATCTAGTAATGTATGGGGCATTCAGATCATCAAAGACAGCATCTGACTTTCACACACTCTCTCTCAGACAGAGTCTAGTTGGTTGTGGTTTTTTGTTTTTAATAAAAATTCTGTTGTTCCTCTTCGAACATGGACATTCATCTAATTCTGTTCCTAGTTGTCCATTCTTTTAAATTAACACTGAAAATGTCCCAAAGATCTTATAATCTCCAAAGATGCTCAACATTTTTCTTCCTTGCCTTTGACTTCAAAGGGTGACAAGTTACAGATTAATACAGTGAAGGACTACTCGATGACCACTATTTTCAGTTGCATACGTATCAGTTCAACAGCGACAACATTTGCTTTTGAAATCTGAGCACTTGAGAACTTCTGAAAGAAAATTAGAGTAATTATTATGTTATCTTCCAGCACACAGTCACAGAAAGAGCAGAGTTCATAATAAAAAGTGACTATGGAGAGTAATTAATTTTAATTCAACAGTATAGAACACATGCAATGTCCAATATCAGAAAATACATAAAACTATCTCTTTGCTTGTCTGCACAAAACTTGCATAAACTAATATATGATATAAACTCAGTGTATTAAATAAAATAAACAGGTTATCTAGAGTATCTTTCAGATGTATCTGTGACATGGTTTAATGTGTTTTCATCAAATAATCCACCAGTACCTTGAATCAAGGGAGAAGTACTCCTACAACCATAAGGGATTTAATTCCTGGAGTCTTGGAAGTGATTAAATACTAGACCATAAAATTCATTCACAAGAAATGAAGTCCAACACAATTTTATTCCCTTCAATTTATTTATATATGACTCTGAGCCTCAACTTGCTAGAGTAACCTGAATTCTTCTTTAAAATTCACATCAGTCATCAGCAGAACTTCAGTTTCTCAGTGCAGGGAGAGAATGTAAATTAAGTGCTGGTGATATCACTGTTTTTCAAAGCACAACCTTTATGGGCTGACAGGTACTTTCTGACTTCTCTTGATTCTGGATTAATCCTAACATTATTGCCATTGAAGGTTTCCAGTCCAATTTTTGCCAGTAGTGGAACAAAAATTAAGGAAAAAAAAATTTAAAAGCACATAAAAATATGACAATAGTTCTAAAGACTATACTCCTTTACTAGTTGTCAGTCTCAAATGATACTGTTGTTTTAAGGTCTTATCATCATTTTATAATAAATATATGATGCTGTAGAAATGAATTGTACTTTAACAAAGTAGTAACAATACATATGCTGTTTGCATCACAAGAGAAAAAGCATTTTTGTTAATAAAAAATGTCTCAGTAAAAATAGTTATTTCAATGTTTAAGTGAGGAGACTGTAGGTAACACTAAGGGCTAGTCTTTCTGGCAAGGCTCGGTTGACACAGTAAGAAAAAAATATTTATAGCACTGAAGTTATATCCAAAGAGCCCCGGAGAACAGAGAGGTTATCCCTGTAAAATTAAGGGGCTTTTCAGTCCTCAAAGAATATGCTGGTAAGACTACAGGAGATGATGGAAAAAACTCCCTTGTTCCTTAGGGTAGAATTTGGGATACATGAGACATTTCTTTGACAGATTTGCTCAAGCAATGCAACCCTCACCTCACTGCATATGAACCACCCAGCTCCTATTACAGCATAGAGCATCTACCAAGAAAATACAATGACACTCCATCAAGTTCTAAGGCTAGTCTGAAAATCACACCTAAAAGAGGTAGAGCTAGTAGCATAGAGCAGTCAATAAACATTAAGAGGTGAAAGCTGTGTGGATAGGTCCAGGACATGGTGAATGTCCTTTTTACTATATTCTCTTTCACAGGCTCTGTAGACATAATGTGAAATAAAAAAGCAATTTAAGATATAGCTCTCCTGTACTTAAACACAGGAAAGCAAAACCTGGAGCTAAGTATAATGGCAATCTTCATCCCATACTTTTTGAAACAAGTCCACTTAGCTCTAAGACAAGTTGAAGATTAGAGGAACAACAGTATGTCTGTGCTGTTTTGCTGAAGATTTTCTCCATGATTTTGTTCCAACTATTAAATGAGAAGACTCTAAGAAATCTATGTCAGTGATATTGAGCAATCAGCCACATAAAGTAGTTGGGTCTATACTGTAGTAAAATGTTAAACCACAATGACATACTCTCTAAAGCAGTGGGGGGGAAATCAATGAAATTACACCACTGAAAACCAAGACAGACTTTTGAAAACTTCAGAGGGCCATATCTTACTTCTGCAACACGGGAGTGAGCCGCCTCCAATTCACAAGTGGCTCTTAAATAGCACTTGACTAGGCTTATTTGTTAGAAAAATATTTCTTTGTTTTGAAATTTGCCACACAAACTGTTGAACACTTATCAGTACTTTCAAATAATATAAAATGCCACTAGTTAGTTCAAAGTTCAATTACACTATAGCTATATGAATAGAATATTTATAGCTCTCAGAGTATGTCTCTCACTAGCAAATAGTCACTGCACAATAACATTTTTAAATTATTGTTTCAAGCTTCCTTTTAAGATTAAGTGGCAATCTCAAGAATAGTGCATCTGTTTTAGTTATTTTAGCCAATTCCATTAAAAAATCTGTTTACTTTAGCATTTGCCGTGAAGAACCAAAAAAATATCTGACATTTCCCAGTATTTTTTCCATCTATCTAGTGAGAAAATTTAGCATCAATACTTATGATCGGTACTGATTTTATCTGTAACCCTCTGATTTCAGAAAGTATCCAATGTATGCTTAAGCAAACTGAAAACATCAGAATAACTATTAAGTTGTTCATGATATGATAGCATTTTTTCCCCTATTGAGTAACATGAAGCACTGGATCTTCTAAGTGTTTTTTCTACCTATTTGTCTAACAAAAGCCAGATTTTTGAGGAGAATTCAACACATGTGTGGAACATCTTATTTATGACAGCTCTTCTGCTCTGTGATAAACCTGCTGGTGGCTGTATGTTTCTAGTATTGATCATACTTTCTTCTTTAGTGTTTTCTTATTATGTCCTGTATGGTTTTACGACGTTTATACCCATCAGTCACCTTATCAAGTAATTTTGTTTTTTCTCAGTTTGAATAAGAAACATACTTCATAAAAAGATACTTGTTTAAAACCTGCATTTGCTTAGATTTTGGAGTAACAGCACCTATTGTCAAAACTACATTTTGTTGCACTTCAAAAATAAATATAAGAGCAAATCTGGATAAGGTAAGGCAAAACTAACACAGACTGCTTCAAAGACAAAGAGCCAAAAACCAGCTTTAAAACAATACAAATGCCCACCTCATATTAGAACTCTAGAAAGCACATATAATGCTGATGGACATATATATGTTTAAAAAAAAAAAAAAAAAA
>VXAU01000756.1:23007-33364 GCA_013399695.1 Formicarius rufipectus
AGAAGAAATTTCAAGACATCTATGAAAGGAAAGAAATACTTTTTTGACTTTGCAGTCCAGCCACAACAATTGTAAAGTATTATTCTGGCTAAATAAACATACACTTTTTTCTTTTTTTTTTTAACATCTTATTGTCCAATGTCAAAATCTCTTTTTTGCTTTTCTCTCAGAAAATCCCAGTCTTCAAATAGATATACCAAAAATTCCTGATTCAATCACATTCACCACCCAATTGTTCTCTTCTCAAAGTGAACACACCATGTTTACCACTACAAATAGATCCAGAAGCCTCTCCACCATCCAAGGTTTCTTATGGATGACTGCTACTCAAAAAAAAAAAAAAAAAGGGCTGAACTGTAAACAAAGAAACCTTAAATTGCTGAAATCTGCTGCTCCTCATCAAAAAGTATCCCATGGAACAAATACACCGGATCAGCTGATCTTTGCTGGAACAGGAAAGATGATGGCCACAGAAAACCAGGGCAATGCCAGTCCTGGTGTAACCCAGGGAGTGATTCCATTGCACAGGCTCCAGCAATGACAACTGGCAGCACAAACATCGCTTCATATGCGCTTGTGAACTTTGACGAGTACATGACTTTGCTATTATGTGAATCCCTTCAAGAATAAAAGTCAGAGCGTCTGGGCTCTACACACAAGTACTTTCATGTTTTCTCCTTTCCATAGAACAGACCAGTGAACAGTAAGATCATCAGAGGACATTCAGGTTAGGAGTATAGATATAAAAGAGCCTTTTTATTGTATGACATGAAGACCTAACATAACTTTGTAAATTATAAGCATATAAGCAAATACAGACATATAAACCGCTTTAGGCAAATACAAGGTGTACACAGATAGTCTGGCTCCAGAGACAAAAAGTCAAGTCAGCACCCTGAAACAAAAACTTACCAGAAAAGAAATGCATGAAAGTTCAGCTGCATAGGGTATATTTAAAACTATTTTATATATTTGTGTCAGACTGTCCCTTTAATAGAACATTTTGTAAGAAACAACCATGTAAGGAGACAAATCCACAAGGAAAGTTTCTACATCTTGATTTTCTAGAATTAGGTATATAATAAAACATCCACAAAATTCTCAAATTCTGTGGACTACAAGTAATGTTTTTCTTAATAAGAGACTGTGGGGTTTTCCTACCTTGCTTTTAAATTAAGATGATCTGCCAGTTCAGGCAACAGTTTTGGTCAGTCAAAACACAATGAATTTGGTTCAATTAGCCCAGCAGCCTGTCCTTCTATCACCTGTTTATAAACAAAGAGGCAATATTTCGGTATATATGCACATATGCAAGGAAACCTTAAGCTTTTCTCAAACTTTGTTAACCAGTTAATTTTCTTCAGTACAGTTCTTTTAAACTTATATCCATAAAAGAGAACAAAATGAGACAAACAAGCTTTGCTTGCCTAAAATTTATAGAAGTGAGAGAAGAATGAGGTCTATCACCTTTAACTGTCACTGAAATCGGAACCAGGTTTACCAGATCTACATTTAATACCTGTTGGGAAAAAAATTGCTCAAAACATGCTGCTCTAACTGGGTGCAAGTAAAGGAAGATAATACTTCAAGAAGAAAAAAAGTCAAGATTTCCCACAATAAATGGAAGCTTGTGTCTGTACTGATAGCAATTCTTTTAGAAGATTACCTGTGCAGCTTCCTGAGCAGGTAACTGGCCCACGTTATACCCATGGGGCACTTCAGCCACTAATTGGTTGATGAGTCATTCTTTGTTTCTCTCCTGGTTTGTTGCTGCAAATTCAGTCTATGCCAAAAAGATATATTTGCTGGAATTCCTTGTTGAGAGAACATATGTCAGAACATGGGGAGAGGAACTAGGGACAGGACCCTTTCCTTTCAAACAGTGCACTTAATGGAGAGTGTGCACCAAAGTACAGACATACATTTCCTTTTGTATTTATTCTGAAGTTCTTCTAACAACTTTTGTTTAGTTCATTTAAAAACAAAAACAAAAACAAAACAAAACAAACAAAAAACCCAAACAAACAGAAGAAACAGAATATGTAATGAGTTTAAGAAGATGGGGAAAAAAGTTAAGGAAGAAAACCTCAGAGATTGAGAAGAGTGAAAAATAAAAACAAATCTGCCAGCTGCCCTATTCAGGAGGCTATTCACAAGAGGAACTATTTCAGTTGTTCAAAGATAACAGGCAATATCAGCAGCAGATATAAATTGTCCCAGAACTCTTGACATCAACAAAAGTTCTATGATTTTCCCACATTAATAATAATCTCATCCCACAAAATTTTCCCACAAAATAATCTCACCAATTACTATAATTTAGGTGCAAAAGTGCTCCACTACATTTGAGGTTTGTCCACTACATTAAAATTTTTCCCATAACAGGTCAATGCCAGTGAAAGGAAAGAGCTGTTGCAATGCAAGATAAATTGCTATCACCTGTGTACTTATATCTTCAAATCCAGGCATATGAGAAATCAAACAGAATTGCCAACTTCTCCTCCTCACCAACCACCACCAGTCCTGATTTCGTCTCCTCTACACAAGGTGGACAGTGTTTTGCAACTGATCCTGGCAGGAATCTGGAGCAGCTCTGCTTGAAGGCATTAGAAGTCACTGAGTAGTATTCAGCAAGTCAACAAACATTATTATACTTCCCCATTTTGAAAATGCAAATTTTCTTTGACTGAGCCTCAAGACGAAGTTCTTTGAAAACAATTACAATTGCTCACAATTTTGTAAACAGGTTATTTATGTCTAAAAGTAGGGTGGTACAATCCATCACCACCACAGTGACAAACAAACAGGGGGGTACTGTTGGGTTCAGACATTAACAGAAGCGGTTTTACATCTCTCCTCCATCCAACCTCTACAGCACAGCAAGCACATAATTGATAATGAAACCCCACACTATCAATTGATAGAGGAGACATTTAGAAACAGCAAATTTCTGTGGGTTGAAAACTGATTGAAAATCCACTGCAGTACCAGCTGCATCCATGTGGAATTTCTAAATCACATGAAACCAAAGAGATTTGTAATTGAGTAGTTGTTCAGCACCTTCACTCCACAAATGGGATATGTACAAATACATGTCATGATGTATATATGGCCAGTTTATTCCGCAAAAATAAAACCCCAACAGCATTAACTGTGATTTTGTTATGCACACTTAGATTGATATCTGTGCTTCTTCCTGTTTGGTGAACCACATGATTAACAATGAGCAGGAACCTGAGAACATCTGCAATTTAGATACCATCTTAAAGTGGCTAAAAATGCTCATGTTACAACCAGTCATACCTTTTTTTCTTTTTTTTTAATTTCTACATTCATTTGCTGGACTAAAGCCTTACTGACCATAATTCACTTCATATTTCATATATTTAAAGCAGGAAGTATTATTGAAATATTTCTCACTATTTTTGGCATTCCAATGTCCAAATTTTAAGCTAGCATAATTTGGTTTAACAAAAACAGTAAATTGTAACTATTTACACCTGCCAAAATTCAGTCATTTTTCATATTTT
This sequence comes from Formicarius rufipectus, assembly GCA_013399695.1. Lineage (NCBI taxonomy): Eukaryota > Metazoa > Chordata > Aves > Passeriformes > Formicariidae > Formicarius > Formicarius rufipectus. The sequence continues at coordinate 26,538 of VXAU01000756.1, forward strand.
ACAGAAACCATGAAACCTGACAAAGTAGAGGCTGTTTATAATATACAAAACAAATATACACTAGTTTGCAATGAGGTTGCTTAACACCTCTCTGGACATTTTGCCTAAAATGATTAGGGTTCTGTAGTGAAAAAGCATAGTTAAAAAGGACACCTCCTCCAAAGATATCCAGACATGGGCTGTGTCACAAATGAATATTTTAAGGTCACTCAAAGAATTACAGGCAAAGGTATTGGCAAAAGCAGGATTTATATAAAAGCAAAAACATGACAAAGTTGTTGGCAAGGTTCACTCTGCGATTTATAAATGGTTAAAACATCAGAGAAAACAAACTAATATCTAAAATCAATCAAACTAAAATCAGGATTGGGGGTAATGGGGTAACAGACAGTGAGAAAAAGATAAGGGTAGAAAAAAGGAAGGATAAAAAGGAATAAAGAAGATCCTTCCATTGAGTCACAAATTTCGGAGTACAACCCCTTGCTAAACCAAGCCCTAGACTTGACCAAGGGTTTAGACCTAAAGACTTAATAACACTTAAACTTAACAGCACTTAATTGATAGCTTAAGTTAAACAATTAATAAAATTCATATAGAATTTACTTTAGCACAACAGTATCTCACAGGCCTAACTTACATACAAATTTAAGTACTTAAGAATCACAGAATCATAGAATGGTTTGGGTTGAAAGGGGACCTTGAAGATCATCTCATTCCAAGCCCCATACCACGGGCAGGGACACTTTCACTAGACCAGATTTCTCAGAGCACCATTCAACCTGGCCTTGAACACCTCCAGGGATGGGGCATCCACCACTTGCCTGGGTAACCTGTTCCAGTGCCTCACCACCCTCATAGTAAATATTACTTTCCTAATATCTAATCTAAAACTACTCTTTCAATTTGAACCCATTCCACAGTGTGCTGTCACTACATGCCCTTGGAAATAGTCTTGCCCCATCTTCCCTTCAGGTACTGGAAGGCCCCAATTAGGTCACCCCAAAGCCTTCTCTTTTCCAGGCTTAACAAACAAAATTCTCTCATCTTTTGCTCATACCAGAGTTGGTCCAGCCCTTTAATCACCTTAGTGGTCTCTTCCGGACCCCCTCCCACAGGTCCATGTCCTTCCTGTGCTGGGATCCCAGAGCTGGGTGCAGTGCTCCAGGTGGGGTCTCACCAGAGCAGAGCAGAGGGGCAGAACTCCATTCCTCACCTGCTGCCCACACAGCTTTGGATGCAGCCCAGGACACCTTTGGCTTTCTGGGCTGTGAGTGCACCTGGTTGGGTCATGTCCAACCTCTCATCCACCAGGACTCCCAAGTTCCTCTCCCCTGGGCTGCTCTTGGTCTGTTCAATCCTCAGCCTGGACTGATATTGGAGGTTGCCCTGATCCAGTTACAACACCTTGCACTTGGGTCTTGTTAAGTCTCATGAGATTCCTACAGGCCACTTCTTGAGCTTGTCCAGGTCCCTCTGGATGGCATCTTGTCCTTCAGGTGTGTCAACAACACCACTCATCTTGGTGTCATCTGTAAATTTACTGAGTATGCACTCTATCCCCTTGTATGTGTCATTAACGAAGATATTAAATAACACTGGACCCAAAAGAGACCCTTGAGGGACATCACTTGACTCTGCTGCCCACTGGGACTCCAACCACTACCCTCTGGATGCAACCATCCAACCAATTCCTAATCCGCTTAACAGTCAACTTGTTGACTCCATTGCTCACCAATTTGGAGAGAAGCATGTTGCTGGGACCCATGCTAAAGGCTTTATGGAAGTCCAAATAGATAACGCCTGCAGCTCTTCCCTTATCTACCAATGTAGTTACCGCATCACAGAAAGCCACAAGGTTGGTCAGACAGGATTTTCCCTTGGTGAAAGCCATGTTGGCTATCTGGAATCACCTCCCTGTCCTCCATGAGCTTCTAGGAGGATCTGTTCTGTGATCTTCCCAGACACAGAGGTGAGGCTGACAGGTAGGTAGTTCCCAGGATCACTTTCTGTGAAAGTTTGTTAACAAAAATGTTGTTCCACTTGAGTTGTTATTCAGGCAAGAAAAATATGTTACCAAGTCTGTTTGTTGAAAAATAGGAGCTTGTTAGACAGCACTAGCTCCTGGGAACAGCGTTTCAAATAAGCTCAAGAGGGCTTAGCTCAGGTGCTCTTCATCAAAGCCAAGAGCTAACAAGCATTTCTCAGATCATAGCATGGACTGGAGATGAGGATTACCATAGGCAGTAATCCAAATAAAACATCCAAAACAACTACTTAAAACTAAACTACTTGTATACAAAAACAGCAAACATGCCCCAGAACTTTTTATTCTCTTACATTTACAGAAGTCATAAATTCCAGTTTTCTAGCAGTCTAATCACAGGAAACATGATTTACATAATCTTACAGTAGATACGCAATGCAACAACAGCCATCTAAGAGGTATCAGGGCTTGGAATGTTACCACATGTGTGGATTTATGAAGAATATGTTTGGGAACATCAAGTTAGAAGAACTAAAAGAAAATATATGAATAATAAGTGGATCACTGATCCACTTGCAGCTAAGCTTTTATGTGAATAACTTCAGAGAAACTTCAGAAAAATAGCAGCAACCACATGAGTAACTGCAGAGTGATACTGAGTCAGAGTAATATTACATTTGCTATGGAAATATAATTAGAAGGAAGATGGACAGAATAAAATAAACAAGGTGCACCTAAAAAAGTTAAACACATGAACGGAAAAGTATTGAAATATATGAACATTCATTGAATATATGAAAATGTAAGCCAACGCCTGGAGAAGAGGTGCATATCTTCAATAGATGAGGAAATTTGAAAGCAAGACCAAACAGTGGCTAGTGCTTGTGATATTCCAGGCAAAGGGAAAGAAGTTGATTTCAAAGAGAATTCTATTTGAAAATTGATGTAGAAGCCATTCTCCATGAATGAAAACAGAAAACCTCACTATAGGGCTCTCTCCCAACTTCATGGGAAATAATATATTCTCATCTGAAAGAGTAATTTACATACATATGAAGGTGTTGAGGGAAATAGTGAGGGTGAAACAGATAGAAGAGAAAGAGAAAAAAAAAAAAGGTGTTGTGTCTATATCACTGCAATAAACTAAAATTTTAGAATAGTTTCCAAATGAAAAAGATGGAAGTCAGTAGTGATATTCAGCTTACTTAGAGATGCTGCCACCACCTACTCTTCAGGAAGAAACTTGGAGATGCAGAGTAGCACTAACATTTAAGAGAGACATTGCAGAACGCTCTAAAGATGAGGTCTCATAAATGAGAAAAATTGGCATAAAGCTTGCTGTCCACCAACTGGTTTTATGGGTTCACTTTAGTAATTCATTTATTGTAGCATGGTGATCCATTTCACTTGGGCATATCTATACAGGCATAAAAAATCAGCAATCTCATGAAGGCTTTTAAGCTCTTATTTTTAGCATCAAAGATTTTAGACTCAACATAAGCAGAAAAGCTTTAAAATCCTTGTCCTTTATCCCAAAAGTATTTGCAGCTCTCGAGTTATACTTTATTTAGCCCACCATATTGATATTAATTTTCAGTGCTGCAAGTTGGAATGTCAGTGTACATTAACACCTGATCTATAAAGGGAATGCAGATATCTCACTGGAAGTATTAGTCACCATGCCCTGGGAATGCTGGGTGTTTTTGTTTGTGTTCTTGGCTCAAATATCTGAGCTAGACATGTCTCGATTCTTAATAAAACATACACACTCCATCGTATTCATTGTCTAGAAACACTTCAGGATTAGAAACTTTCTCCAATTTATTTAGCAATTACTAACCTCCACAATACATTAACTTGTTTTGAGGGGCAAGAGGCCAGACCAGTCTAACAAAAACACAGCTCCTTGGAGCATGCATTCTTCACTTATATGTGAGTAACCTGTTTTCCCTTTGTCTCTCATTTTTTTTTTTTTAAGAAACTCTTTGATCTTTTTGCTTTTAACAGGGTAAAAGGTATTTTAGCTCAAGATTTGCACTCTCACTAAGTTCACAGTTAACTTGAGATATACAGAAATGAGTCTTATCTTGGATTTATTTTAGGTTCATAATTATTACATATCTCAATGACGTGATTTCTCAGTCTTATTGATAATTACCTGGCTAGTTCAGAGGGCATTTATACCAATTTGCCTCCTAGACACAGCCCTAGGTAACATTTCTTTGCATGAACTACTCTCTTCAATCTGCTCTCACCCACCTGCTACTCAGACCTCTCTATTATAATACAACTATCAGAGTTACCCTCAGTTTCCCCTTTTTATGCCATATTGCTCTTTCACAACTTTATATCCAACTCACTCAAAAGTTTTTTGCTTTTGTTTTACAGTTGAAAACTTTTGCTTTTCTTGGGAGTTCCCACCCCAGAATACATTTCTTCATAAATTCTGTATGTCTAACTATATGGCCATCCTTTTATTTTTCTTGCCCCCAACACTTTTTTGTTGTTGTTTCTTTGAAGCAGTGGTCAAGTACCACATCCTCTACTTCCAAAGAGAGGTTTTATTGAAATGGAGGAAAAATAACAGAGCTGGTGTTTTCTGTATTGCTGCAAGTAGACAACTGCCACAGTTACCTTGTCACTAACCTTTTAATCATGAAGACCATTTGTACCTATTTGCTGATGTTTTATATATAGTATTAATTGCATAATAAGTTGTTCTACACTTACAATCATAATGAAAACCAGGAAGCAAAGGGAAAGAAACACAGCATAAGCAAAGTCAATAGAGAGGAAAAAATACAACTTCAGATACAGTTTCTCTGGAAATTAAAATCAATGAAACCTTTTCTTTCAACTTTTCAAACAATTCTCTCTCTTTAGACCCATGAACGAGGACACAATTAAAGCATCTAAGCCAATGTTTATTAGCAAAATACATACCATTGTATATGTCCATGAAGTGCATGACAGTTCTCCAAATGAAAAGCATCTACTTATTCTCTTGGATATCAGAAAGTTTTGGAAAATAGCAGGAGATAAAAAGAAGTGAACTTTCAGGAAAAAATAAAGAAAATTAAAAGTTGCAATAAATATAGTTGTAACATTTTATTTCAAAAGGATGCAAATCTCCAGGTATCCATTATCATCTAAAAAAGGAGATGCATAGCAGATCAGGAAAAATGCCTCTGAAACAATAAACTGTCAGAAGAACACCGGTCTCAGTGAGCTTCCTGTTTGATGATAAAATCTACATCTGTTGCTTGTTGAACATGCATTTTTTTGAATATAAAAGGCCCTGGGTACTGTTAGAGGAGACCCTGTATTTCATTAGCTCATTCGACAGGCTGAAGGTTTTATCCATCTCTGTGCTATCCAGGTGCTAGGAAAAAGTTTATATAATAGTACTAGAAAATCACAAACACATTCTAAATTATTAAATCTCACTTAAATCATGCTATGTCAGCTTACACAGAAAAGTGTTTCACTTTCATGTAGTTAATCTGGAGTACATTATGTATCCTTCCTAGAGATTAGCTCTGGAGTTCATGCTAAGATTCCTGGTAGGTGTAAGTTTAAATATGCAATTCCCCAGGCACAACAGCACAAACTTAACATTCCCTCTTTTTGCCTTGTTCAAGTAACACTGCAAGGATAGACATATATATATATATACACACATACACATGCATGTGTATATATGGGGGGGGTATACATAACCCCACCCATTTCATAATGTCATTGCCATATAGATAACTTAAAAGTATTAAACTCCTCTCATTTTACACCTATGTTAGTATTCTGTGTGAAATGGTAGAATAACAGTCTCACTCTTCAACCAGACTCCAAGGCTTAGGCTCCAATAGGCAAGAGAAGAAAATAGGAAAAACACACAACATTTACTTTGCAACTAACTTACAATACTTTGGTTTTTGTTTGGGGGTTTTTNAACCTATAGAGGTCTTGTGTGGCAGTCTCAATTGTAACTTGTAAAACTATAACCAGAAATCTTACTTGTATTGCAGAATTTTCCCTGGGTATTTGTTAATATTTGATAATTTAGATTCCTATAGTTAAATCTCTGCAACTTCAAAGCAATTCTAAGTCTTCAACCTTGGGTTCCCAGACCAACACACATCCCCCATTAAAAACTTTCTAAAATGGTCTTTTCTATACTTATAAAGAACCTGTTACACAGTATTCAGACTGAAAAATTGATTTTTGTGCCATAGCAGTGCTAGGAATACAATCTATCAAATAACATATATATACATAAGTAAAGTCACAATGATGCCTTTCCTAACATGTTGCCTGCACGTCTCTCTGTCTTCTGGATAATAGCTTAGCTCAGGGAAACGGGGCAATTCATTCACACACAAACTACAAACAACTTTGTAATCCTTCAGAAGTATAATGAGACAGACATACAAGTTCATTTTTTAAGATAACAGTAGACAATTTACCATTTATCTAGGAGTTGTAAATAAAACTGGAAGAAATATATACTAAAGGACAGCTGGCTGGACTATTGAGGAAGACTTTAGAGCAACAACGTGGATGGAAAAGTGCAGGCACACAAAACGTACAAATACATTTGGAATTATTCTTGGTGAGCATGTTACACAAAGCCAAGGAAGAAACATGGGATGCATCATTTACATTCACATGCACATGTTATAAAATGATTACTTTATTAAATTGAAGCCTCATGGGAAAGACTTTACTGCTTCAAACATAATTAATCTAGACACTCTCTTTTAGGAGCATATGAGTGAACAAAATGAAAAGAATTTGTTTCTCACTTGTCAACAGGTTGAAAATCAAAGGAACCTTGGATATTCTG
>VXAU01000756.1:37644-67654 GCA_013399695.1 Formicarius rufipectus
AAAAAACCAGCTTGCTGCTACTTCAGTAAAATTTTACCAGACAAATGGTAATACTTTCAACATTTAAGAAAGTTAAATAAGATTTTAAATGAAAGAAATTCAAATGGGTGTTTTAAAAGTCACATGAATGTTTCGGGGCTGGGGTAAAAGAATCACTATAATGTATATTTAATTTTCTCATATTAATAATTTAGTGCCATATCACAATGCAAGTGTTATGTTAAAAATACTAACCTGCTGACCTCAGAATCCACCTCAGTAGTTCTTATGTATTTAGGACAAAATGTAAACATGCAGTTTAAGGGTACATAGAAATATCTTTTGTGTCAACAGGAACAAAGCATGTGCTTAAGTGCTCTACTGTGTTACTTGGCATTGTATTTTATTTTAATTGCTTATTCTTATTCTAACCCTAAATAACAAAAGGGAAAAAATAATAAGAAATTCAAGAATAATGCAAAGAATATAGCTGAAATAAACATATTCTTATTGCAGTCCTCTAAGTGGGCTAACTTGGACCTTGGATGCAAAATCTAGGAAACATCAAGTAGGAGGAGGGAAATGATCTAATGGCAACATCTGGTATTAGTGAGGCTTCTACTGATTCATTTCTCCATGATTCAGAAAGGTTTCTGACAAACTAGAAAGGGTTCAGAAGGAAGTCACAAAAATAGTCTTAAGTCTAGAAAATTATGTGTTGCATAAAATTAAAAGTGAAATCCACTTCTTTTAGAACCCCAAAGGTAATCAAATGGTAACACAAAAAAGTTATGCATACAGAGAGTTTTGGTATCATTGAAATTTTGTTCTGCTCCACCTCCCCACTGTTGGGAATCCAAAACAGGAAGCTAACTGTAGATATATTTAGAATAAAATAAGCTGCAAGATTTTAAACAACCAGCCAGCTAAACACAACAGATATTTTCTATCACTGAAGGCTCTAATGTAGTGATAAAAGAAATATACATTTAAAAAATTCTAAGGGTTTCACAATACTTCTCTTGGTTAAATCTTCCTAGCTTGTATAACATGCTAAGTTTAAATCTAAAATTGACTCTGAGAAAAGATCTAAGCACCTCTTCATGAATGGTTTTACCAGTTATTTGATCTGATTGGATTTGAGCAGAGATTGTATTACATCGTACTGAAGTTCAGCTTTAGGTTCTAAGATTTCAAAGCTAACATTTATCATTAGAAAGTGGTTAGAATACTTTTTAGGATTTTTATACTGTTTGTGATATAATAGATGAGACCTGACTTGTGGACATTTATAATCTTTAAACATATTTACATGCTTTTATTAACTGCTACTATACTCTTTACATTTCTTTCTATATAACTTTACAAATACTCATAGTAACTTGATTAAATCACATTTTTCTTTATGTCTTTGAAATAAGCTTAGATTAAAACTACACAACGTCATATGTACCACTGTCCTTTGCTAAGTATCTCATCTTTGCCATCATTCATGGCTATTTTGAAAAAATACCACACCAACATCTGCCGCCAAGAAGGAAAGACAAAAGTACAAAATAGCCTTTCAGAACTGAAAACAAGTTGTTACCCTCTATATGTCTGTCTTCGTGTTATAAATTATGCCTGGAAAATTTCTCTGCCACAGTTCTGTTAGTCTTAATGTACCTTTGCCAGGTATGTATTACTCTACTGTAGTTTGCTTGCAGAATGGTGATTTTTACTATTGCTGGATCCATTAATTAAAAAAAAATAAAATATTAATAATTTCTTACATGCCTCTGCTGCCACAACTTCATCCTGATAGATTCATGTGTCATCTGCAATATACTCAAAAAATAAAGGCACAACCAGTCAAAATATTGGCATACTTCCTCATGAAATATTTCACACAAAGACTTAATAGGCACAAGTAAACCATAACGAGTATGTTCCCTTATCTTCTAAAAAGTACTTTAAGAATTTCCTGGTGTGCAAAAATAAGAAGACCAAGTCAGGCACCAATTTCTAGGTTGCAATGCAACCCAGGAACCTTCCTTTTCCTCTGTCCCTCAGAAAGGATAATCAGCTGATTCCCATCTCTTTTCACAAAATTCCATAAAAAGAGGCATGACCCAACGTATCAAACAAGTACTTGCCTCGGCAAAATAGGGAAGTTTGGGGTTCTTTTATTTTGATGGACAATGTCAGTTCACATAGATCTTTCCCTCATTCCACTTGCTAGACTGGGAAGGACACAAATCTGACAATCCCTGGTAGCTATTTTAATTTAGATTCACAGCAGGAAACTAATGAGGAACCAACTCTCAGTTGTTTGATATTTTCATCTTCCAGACATATAAGAAACAATAGGTTTCTTGCAAAATGGAAAAAAATCCATACAGAAAGATCCATACTACCAGCCTACTAAATTAATTTCCGTTCCAAGTAAAGTAGATAGACTGGTACCACCATGAATACGTAGACTTTCATTCTAAAACTTCAGCCACTGTTTAATGATGCTTAACATAGTAGAACAGTGAAAACAGGAATATTTATTTCCCAATTGCCTTATTCTACTAAGTGTTCAGCACTCAAAGCGCAGCAAAAAAATTCAAAGCATTCAGGCACCTTTAAGGATCAACTTCCATCAAAGAATATAGATATCAGCTAGTGTTACAAATGAAGGGCATAAAGCAAACAAATGAATTCATGTACCATCAGAATTGGTGTACAGAGGTTAAAGAAAAATCGATTACTAACAAGTGATACATATGACAAAGGCAGAGGAAAACAACCAACCCAGAAAATTAATCAGCATATAAATTAATCTCCTTACCTAAGAACAAATTGGAATCTGAAGTATTGCTTTCAATACACCAGAATGTTAAAACTTTCTACTGGAAGAATACTGACATGCTATGGCAGAATTTCTGAACTCCTGAGGTAGGCAGATACTGAAATAAGAAGGAGTAAAAAGTTTCCCAATTTTCTCTAATTCTATTTACCCAGTTCCACAGCTTTTGTTTGGCTCATTAGAGACAGTAACACCTTTGATTGCACCTTGATTGGCTTGCTCACAGCATTAAGACTGAACTTAAATAGCTACAAACTTTATAACCATTTATGCACCAAATATATTACTTCCATAATGCTATAAAAGGAGATTTAAAAGGAAGAAACACTTGATTACAGAAAGAGGTTGGTGGTGTGTACGAATTAATGCCATTAATTGCCTATATTTATTCACTTTCCTTATGTCTAAAAAAGATCTAATTTTTAGACATTTACTTACACATATTAAAATGTTTTCTCTTCATAACTCACCCTGCATTCTATTAGTTTATAAGTCATAACTGGGAAACAACCTCTTTAGACATCCATTTGGATGAGCACAGCTCTGTCATTCACACAGCCAAGCGTTTGAAGAATGTGTGGGTTTTTTGTTTTGTTTTGGGGGTTTTGTTTGTTTGTTTGGTGGGTTTTTGTTTTGTTTTTCATTTCTCTCACTGTCTATTGGACAACTTACTGCATAACCACTGGCCTTGCTGCTATGGAATCTACCATATTCCACCACACGTTCTTTAATCTAACAGCAGGAATGACTAGGGGAGCAGCTCTTTCCTAGCTTGACTATTTAGCAAGCAGGTAATTTCCAAACTGTAAAACAGATCATTCCAAAGACTCAGAGAGCTCCAGCACAGTAAATGCAAACAGTGCTGTACAGTGTTGGGTTATTGGCAGAAGGGGATGTAGGCACATCCAGAGCTCTGTGACAAGTCACAGTAAGCCCAGTAAACCATGTGAAGCACCAATGGAACTGTACAGCACTAGGACAAAATATGTTCACTTTGAAGCCAACCTCAAGTCTCTGTATCGTGCTAGCTTTACTACTTTGCAACTGTTTTTCACAATTTCCACTTACCTGGGAGAATATCTCTATTTCTTAATTTTTATCAGGAAAATAACAATGAATATTTTGCCACCTCATGGATAGAGTTGAAGTATTGAGCTTCCTTTAGTCTGATCTTGCCTCCCATTACAAAGAGAGTCTTAATATCTATATTTCCCTTGCATATCCTTGTCTCTAGATACTTTTGCAAATCTTAAATAAATTAGAAAACATCTTCAGGAAGAGTTTTAAATTACTCTGAATCCCTAGTAAATATTACAAAATAATCCTTCCTGGAGACTTACAGTGATGTACTTTTATTTGTATATTATAGGCAGGGAAATGGAAGCAAAACATACTCTATAAAGCTATAAAGTAATTCACTTACAAACTAAATTTATAGGCAGTCATGTGGTGTCAACATTAAAAACAAGATCTCCTCTCAAATGGATAGATTTTAACAATGCTGCCATTATCCATGATTGATTTAAAATAAAGATATCTAGAGTGTATAAAGTTTTAAACAAAACAGAGATAGTTAAAACATGCTATAAAAATGCTTTGGTCCTTACACTTTTCTGTCTATGAATGGTTTCTGGGAAAGATTATCAAATAGAAAGCTGCCATTTCACCCTTTTCACCATACAAGTGAAAATTTGAAATTAAAATATCTCTGAAACATTTTCAGACTTCCAGGGTTGGTTTAGAAAAGTCTGTGAATAGACACTGATAACATGTATCTTAGCTGGTAAAGAAAAGAGAAAGATATCTGTCTGCATCAGACTATACTGAGAGCAGCTGTTTCCACATCCTTTTGTAACTCCTAATTTGCCTTTTGTTCCTCAGGGGAATGTGTCCTTCACTTGACATCTTGAGGAAATCCAAACAGTGACCACTACTACTGCTTTGTGTCTTTTAAACCAGGATAATTTGAATTTTCCATTTACAATCATAAGTTGATAAAAGTACTTTGATACAAGGAAGTGGAAGCAAACACTTAGTACAGGCAAGTTTTCTATTGCACTTACATAAATGATTTCCCACTACTTCTAATTCTTCATCTAAGAAAATTTCCATAGAACACAAAAGTGGCAATAGTTACATTTCAAATTGCATTATGTGAAATAACTGAATAAAGAGATACAACATCTGCGACTGAACAGATTACATTCTTCCTAGAAGTCCTTATAGCCCTTTTAATTATATAATAACTAAGATATTTTTATAAGCCAGCCTGAGAGGTACCCCAACAATGCCTAAAACACAGTGCTTCCTTGCCAGACCAGGCCTGGAGGAAGTCAGTATTATTTAAGCTTCAGGGGACATTGTTTCTCAGTGGGAACAGCCAGTACAAAGAGTTTCTATCTCCTGGTTGACCACTTCACTCTTCTGACTGGTGTGCAGGTGGGACAGATACCTTTTTCTTCCAATCTAATACTCTACTGGTACAGTAGCAGCAAAGATAACCCACTAATGTGAAGCCCAAGACAGAAAGATGGGTCTTGATTTATGTACAATGGCCAGGAGATGAGAAGCAGCAGAAAGTCTTTTTTCTCCCCCAAGCTAGCCCAAATATTACTACATATGATATCCAAGAGTCTGGAACAAAAACTATTGGAATCATTTCATATGATCCAGATAACATGCAACCTTACATGACTAGTAGCTCTGAGGAATGCTATTGGAAGTAGTGAAAATGCTGTATCCTCTGGGCTTCCCTAGAATGGTTTAACTTTAGAAGCATCAGAGAGTTCCATAAGTCTATTAAGATTTACTAAGGCATTTACTCTTCTTCAGCTGTTAAAAGGAAAGATCTCCCTTTGACCTTTCCTTTTATTTGCCTGACATTCTCTTACAATAAAACACCTCTGAGTCATTAAAAAATAAATGCCTATTTAATGTTTTCTGCTGACAAACCTTATAATTTACTGTACTTAATTTACATTTACTATATATATTTGCTATACTATACTTTACCGTATTTAACAGTCCTACTCGAAAAGTTCATCTTTCAAAAGTCCCAACCAGTAACTTCAGAGATAAAAACAGTAGACATCAAGTTACTACTTTGTGTAACTCTACAGACATTGAAAAGACATGAAATCAAATTAGAGCACTAGTAAAACAATTTAGTGTTGGACATTTTTTTTCAGATTAAGAGATTAGTACTTTAAAGCCCTTGTTTTATTCAAAGAAAAGAAACTGGATGGTACTTTATAAATTCCTTCTTCCTTAGCCATGTTTGTCAGCCCTGCTTAGACTTGATAAGCTTAGCATAGAATATAAAAACTCTTATACAGAGTCTGACCAAAAGTTTCTGTGGTGACTGTGGCCTTGGCAGTTTATAATGACATATATAGGTACACAGAGCAACAAATAGGGGTGTTAGTTCTACTCATCTCCCAGCCTCCAGCCACTTCTGTGTGATTTCACAGATCACATGATCTTTCTAGGAGTACAAGAAAAAAGAGGTTGTTAATAAACAAGTAGCTGTCTTTAAAAGTAGGGGTCTTTCACAATGTCCATATTTCATACAAAGTTGGCATAAATTTTATAAAGATGTCAATTGCCAAAGTTATGTTTTGTTACTATATCATGTACTCCTACAGGAAATTTTAGATGAAAATTTTATCAGAGTTTTGCATTACTCTTGTGCATTTCATCTGATTATGTTATCTGGATTAGCGTACAAAAGAAAAAGGTAAATAAAAGAAAGAAATGTGACTACTGACTGCTTTATACAAACCTTCAGCAGATTTCATTGTACCATATAAATCAACATTTTGTATATTGCCATAGCTCAAGAAAAATTTAATTTGGTTTGGAGATTTCTGGAAGGAATTTAACCCTGTTTATAACCATATGGAAAACCTAGAGGATGCTCACTTTAGAATTTGTATTAGTCACTATTCTTACATTTGGCTATGACCACCATTTGTCTGGGTGCGATGACAAAACCGGCAGAAATAGGCATCTTCACACATGGCAGGAGACGCCTTGCTGGGATCCATCCCTTCTCCGGAGCCGGCAGTTACTATTTGTGGGGTTTGAGATCTTGTTTTTACCATTCAACACAAATGTTTAAAAACGTGCTTGTAGGAGTCCTCTAGGACACAGTTCTTCTCTCACAGAAATTAATAGAAAAACTCCTACTGATTTTCAGCCCTGCTACAAGAAGAAACCAACCAAAATAACTCCCTTGCAATTCCCCTCTTTTTTCTTTTTTTTACTTTTCTCTTGGCTGTTGGGTACAGACGAAAAAAAAAAAATCTATCACAGAGCAGACACAGATTTCCTGAATCACTCTTTAAAGTTCATACTCTACATCATTCTCATCTTCCTCCCTTCCACCTACCCTTCCATTATGAGCATACTAAAGAACCACTTTCATGCCATGAAACATTTTCAGATACTGAGTCTGATCATAATTTTTAATGTGAAACACATATTTTTCCACAATCATTCCCCCAGTCACCAATTTTTTCTTATCAAATCTTCTTCATAGGGAGACTGGACTTCCTTTCAGCCCATTTGACAATGGTGGTACACATCTGGCAACATCATCAATGACTTAAGAGACAGAAGAGAAGTATGTTCCTTCACAAAGAAATGTAATGTTCAAAGCAGATTCCTAATTCAAGGCAGGCATGGGCACCAGTTAAGTACACCACGATATGAGAAGAAACACAAAGCATTTTTAATAATTCATTTGGATTGAAGTGTGACTAAACACATTATCCTTCTAGTTCTTAGTTAGACCATGAGAGGAGGTTGAAGGTTGGCACCTTCGAGAGGCTTTGACTTTTTCTAGACAGTTGGAGAAACAGATGGTGAAAATAGAGTCATAGAATAAATTCAGTTGTAAGGGACTTCAGGAGGTTGTCTGGTTCAAGGCTCTGTTTGATGCACAACTAGCTTGCTTTACAATCACTTCTATTGTTGTACAAAGAGTTGCACAACAAATACCCAGCAGAAGTTGATGACATCAGATGTCAGTTCTATGGCAGAGAAATAGAAGCTGTCTTCTCAGGATAAAACACACTAAGGAAGTGGAGCACTATAATTCTGGGGAGATTTTATTTCAAAAGAGGAATTATTCTTACTGCCAGAAAGAGAAATATTTTTGGATCCTTGCATTTTCAGGCTTGAAAGCATTTTATGATTTGTTAAAAAGAGTCCTATACTATTCCTACCCTCAGCTGATATAACTTTCATTTTCAGAATAGAAAGAGATTTTCTGAATGATTAAGTTTAGACAACTCAGCATTACAGAAGACCATTCAATGCAATGGACTTTTCCAGGGACATTTTCTCATTCCTTTATCTAGACTAAAGCAGGCTTTGCCAGGCTTTCACCTTTGTGTTCGAGAAACAACACTGTCTCCTTCAGTAGTGTTGCATGACAAACACAGTTGTACACCAGAGAGCCTGAACCTTCTACTCCTGTGTCCTCCCGGTGTGTGGCCACGAGGCTGAAATGCAATCCCTGTCCAGAGTGCTGAAATACAGCGGCTGAGGAAATACAGAAAGCATCCTTCTACTTTACCACGTGTTTCTGGCTCAAATATTCAGAACAAAATAATTAACATGAATTTAAATATCTAATTAAAAGTGGGATAAAATTTCAGCTTCACAGGTGAAGGATTTGTGGCAATTGCTATCTCAATTTTCTTCCCTTATGTGATCACCCAGCCACTCAAGCTTTTTGTTCCTTCCTTACAGTTGGTTCTGGTCATTTTCTATAATTTCTCTTCAATTTCTGCAGAAGAACTACCTTCAAATACATCTCATGAAACTTGATATCCATGTACCTACTAACCTTTTATAAAAAACACAACAAAGAATAAAATTGAATGTAGTATGCAAGATATGGGGAAGGGGAAGTTCAAGGATGACAGGCATCTTGTTCTAAAGTAACCACATTTTGAGTGAACTACCCACCCACAGGAACTGAAGATCCAGATCTTCACTAACAGAATTCAGCATCTTTTGTTCTTCCTCCTTCTGACTGGAACAAGAAAAGTGCAAGAAATCTTTGTCTCACTGAAATGTTTAGTACTTTGGGGGTTTAAAGCAGAAGTAAAAATTTAAATTCCAACCAAATAATCAAGACTTCTCTTTTACTTGGTTTTAGTATTAAGGAGGAGTTACTTAACATAAGTATTAATGTGCTTTGTTATGATGACTAATGTTTTCAGTATATATTGCATTCCAGTGAAAGAATTATTGGTACAAGTACTATCTAAGTAAGATCTATAACAGAAGATTTATAATACAAGAGCCCATAGAACTTACTGGTATAGCAATTTTAATACTCCATTCCCACCCCTAGTTGGGTATACATTAACATCAAGGGAAGGGAACTGATTCATCTTTTATGTTCCTCTGTTTCTAACATAACACATTAATGAGAACTTATTAGCTTTTTTTTTTTTTTCTCTCAACATGTTAACACTTTCTTGCCACGATTTCAGGCAATTTTATTTTTTTTGACACAACAAAGGATATAAAATATAAACAAACTAGAGTGTCTGTCATTAATTAAACTGAAAATCACAGAGTCATTTAGGCTGGAAGGGACCACTTCAGACCCCCCTGGTCCAGCCTCCCTGCTTAAGCAGGATCAACTACAGCATGTTTTCCAGGCCTGTGTCAAGTTGGGTTTTGAATATCTCCAGAAATTTCTAGAGCACACAGAAAAAAAGTGTTACACCATTTACTCATTTTCTTCAAAATTAAATAGACATTAATGCCAAAGAAGAGAAAAGAATTTGTCCTTCATCTCTAACATCCACAAAATATCCTTTCTTGCCATTGTGCAAACACCATCTCAATTTTTAAAAAGCATATCAAGAATCATTCTAGAGTTTATGAGATACTTTTTTTTTGTTTGTTTGTTTTTTATAAAAAAGGCAAGTTTCCGGAGCCTTTCTGGGGTTTTTGTTTCTTTGTTGTTGTTTTTGTTTGGTTTTTGTGTTTCTTTGATGAGGTTTATTTTGGGGTAGTCAGAGGTGGGTAGGGTGCAGGCATGTTTGCCAGATTTCAGCTACTTCTTTCATAAACAGAACATTGTCCAAACGATCAGAAAGCAGACACCAACCATTCAGGACTTCCCTTAAACATTTCCCACCAAAAACCTTAAATTTCTAAGAAATCTTGATAAAAACCTACATTTTAATTCATCAGCTAAAAATATGAGTAAAAGGCATCAATTTTGCTAGTCCCATCTCTTAAATATTTCCTATACTCAATGAGCTGGAATTATATCAAAATAAGACCTATGCCATTCCTACTTCCTGTCCTAAAGAAAAATGACCAAAAAGCCCTATCTTTTTCTACATTTAAGTTTTTTGATTTTGAAACATTTGACCTGGAACTTTTAGACTACCACAGAACTTTGAATTTAATATCATACAAAGAAAAAATGAAAAATCTCCATCCCAACTCTCCAATTACTTTTTAGTAGGATTTGCATGTACCCTTAATGGGAAAAAAAATTTAAAAAAAATAAAAGTTGGGTACTGCAGCATCTGAAATATAGTTTGAAAAGTATGCAAAAGAAAGTGACAACAAATGCCTGGTATTAGCTGGATAATGCAATACGTGATAATGACATTCCTGGCAAAAGGTCAGCTCATCTCAAACATCTGTTAGGAATGAAGCCATTAAAAACAAAACAGTTTCATATTGTAGGGGTTTGTGCAGACATTTCCTTCTGTTTTGATCTGCCAGGGTTTAGACTCCTTGTACTTTATTCTTGAGTTGTTTTGCTTTTTGTTTTTTTTTTTTTCTTTATAGAACTTTAGAGTTTCTAACATTCAAAATCATAGTGAGTAGCACTTTGAAAATTGATCAGTTTAATTTAAAAGTTATGTTGAATTTGTCGGATTATTGAATAAAAGTAAACCTGGGCCGTGTTTCAAGACTGCAACAATATCATACCAGAAATTTATGTTTTCTTATTCTGTGAATATTTTGCACAGTTTAATTTACAATTCCTGTCTTCCTGACCACTGTTTTCTGTTGTCTTGCTCTTACCTCTCTTATTTTCCATAACACCAATTTTCAATTCTGTTCAAGCTTCATAACAAAATAGCACCCAGAAGCAATTACCCTACTTCACACTGAAATGCGTAAGTGGAAAAAATAAAAGCTATTTTTATAATTAAGTCAAAAAATTCAGAAGCATTTTGGTAAGAAACTCCATCAGAGGAATTCTAGACTTCAAATTGCCCAAATTTACCTTTTCATAAAACTCTCATGAAGTTTTTACGAGTTACACAGTTGTCCAGCTCTGAGGCCAGTACATGGGTTGCAAGTCAGCAGAAAAACAGTTTATGGGCTGAACATTAAAACGGTCTTTACTGATGTAAAGAGGCTTTTTCTAAAACACTTGACTCCAGATATTCCTTAAAGGCAAGGTGAACAAAATTGTATGCTTCCAGCCCACCCAGAAATAGTGACCTTGGACTCCTATAATCAAAAGAGGGATAGTAACTGCACTGATGCAAATAATTATCAATTAAAACACATTAGCAGCACTGGAAGCACAAATTCTGCTGAAGAACCCCATCACACATCTTTGGCCTTTTTTTTTTTTTCAGTAATCTCAATGCAACTATAGGGGCCAAGTCTGGCTCCACACCAACCTGTGTAGTCTGATCATTGGAATACATTGGGATATTCCTGGGCTGCAAGAGCTGTAGGCATGAAAAGTGTCAGTATGATGGTGGCCAAGAACTCAGGTGTCCTCTGAAATTAATATGATAATTATAAAATTATTACCACTCTTTTAAAATATTTAGCCTCTTTCAGAAGCAGACATTTAATCTTTGATGACTGCAAGTGACTGGCATGTAGCCATGAACTCGGCCTATCAGTCACATAGAAATCTTTGTTCAGTAAGACATTGCAAAATCCATATTTTTCTTCCCAATCCAGCTTTTTCTTCACTAAATCCATAAAGACCATAAGCCCTTAGCTGAGGAAAACCAGTCAATCTGTTAAGAGGAGAGGCAAGCCTGCAAAAAGTCAGGAAAGCTGAGGTGCCTCATGATGCCACGTGAAGAGAACAGACATAAATGGGTACCAGAGACTCACATATCACTAGTGCTGCTTTGTTTCTCCACCATACCTTTACAAGGAGTAAAAATAACCTGAAAATGAGCTGGAAACAAAGGCAAGAGTTACTTATCATCCCCACCCATGCCTCCTCCAACTCATGCTGGACCTTTAAGATATCCCAGCACTCACAGAATGTGGGGAACTGAATCAAAATCTACCCTGAAGTTTTATTCACATGATCTCCCTGCTACCCAGTGTGAAGCTTCTTAAGAGAAATGAATTAATTGAAATCAGATGAATCTTTACTGTAAAGATTTATCCCCTGCCATCAAGGGCCTTATCAATACAGACAGTGGGAAAATGTTCTCACAATGAAATTAAAAAATTCTTTTTACTGTTTTGTCACATTCCAGACTTTATGATGAAAAAAAATTAATTTTTAGCAAAATGTAGTTTGTGTACAAGCCCGATCTAGTGGAACATACCCTTGCCCAGGCAGAGGGCTTGTAACTAGGTGACCTTTGAGGTTCCTTTCAGCTCAAACTATTGTATGATTCTACGTACATGGCTTTTAGACCCTCTTAAAGTAGTCAGGTGTTAGCTGATAGTTGCTTACAAGAAATATGCTATGCCAAAAAAAAAAAGAGCCTGAAGACATTACCAAGATGATGTAAATGAACTGTGGGTTTTTTGGGTTTTGCTTTGTTTTTTGTTTGTTTGTTTTGTTTTTTTAAAATCCTTTAGTAGCAAGCAGAAAAACTATTGTACAGGTGTAACTTTCAGTAAGGGTCAGAAAAAATTCATTCATTAGAATTACGGGAGGTAAAATTTTCTTATAAATATTACAAGACCATTAAAAAGTGCCATCATTTTAAAATGGACTTAAATCATATTCATTAATTATTAAGCATTACTCTAGTTCTTCACTGATGTTTTTTAATGGAATTAAGTTTCCTCAACTGTAGTAACATAACGTCACTGCTATCTATTTATAAACAACTCTTTAGGTATAGAAGTGTCTTTTCATGATGGTATCAAAGCAGGTTTTCATTATGTAGCAATACTTCTAATCTTATATCAAAATAATCCATTGATTATGAAAGAGACAGATCTGAGGATACCTATGAGTTTAATAGCATCCCAGATGCTCAATCACAATATTACCTATAAAACAAAGATTTATGTGGTTTCGTGTTTTGCTGTTGTCTAAGGTAGAATTCAGTGTCTTTACTTACATTTTTCAAGACCTAGAAGATCTGGACAAACAATGTCAAAAAAGCAACTGTTGCTAACTGCTGATCTTTGCTCTTGATTCCTCTATGCTATTAATATTAAATACTTCCAAGGTCAAGTACAAAGTCCAGCTTCATGATTTTATTAAATTTTTACCTTAAATAACTATACTACCTGTCCTTCTTAATCTACCTTATTACAGAGGGTTTGTATCCTCACCGAGAACATTCTATGCTATTCCTGATACCCCCAAATATGAAAACACTGATAATGAAGGAAAAAAAAAAAAGGGAATAAAATTATACTACAAGATTTGCCTGTTTAAAAGTCTGCAACAAAGACCATGAGCCAATCTGTGGATAGTTTATACCAATAGATAGTAGATGCTAAGTAGAAGTGCCATCTCTCTGAGCAAATTATAAGTTCTATATCTCACAACTTCTATGTGTGCAGGAGCAGGAATCACATCCTCATTTACCCCACTGGTATTCATTCACAGGAGCTCAAATATAGCTAAAAAATGTTAGTCTTGGAAAGTGCAGAAAGCCTTCAAAAGGAAATTCTCCTCTCAGCATTGCAATTAAAAGTGTGATTGCTTAAAAGGATCTCAAAGTTACTGCATCATACTGCCTAAGATTCTCCTCAATCCCTGAAATATTACTACTTTCCAGAAAAATCCACTATTAACAAAGTTGCCATGATGAAAGGAGATAAAATCTAAAATAGATTCTCCAAGATAATGCATTTACCTAAAAAAACCTAGCAGGATATATCTGTGGTCCTAGACTGAACAGTTCATTCTTCAGGGAGAATAAATACAGAGCTATTATGTAAGAAAGTACATTAGAACAATTCCTCTGGATTACGTGTGTATCTAGAGGCTGAACCCTTTTTTACTCAATACAACACCACAAACAGCAACCTGAAAACTGAAAAAAAAAAAAAAAAACAAACAAGCCCCACAGCCACTGCAACATAAGAAGCTTCAAACAAACTGCCGGAGGTAAAGTCTCAGTTCCTTCAGCTTTATGCCATCTTCAGACAAACAGGTTTTCATTCTGACCTCAGCATTTGTGTGCGTCAGCTCTTCCAGTCCTATTTTTGCTTCACTTCTCTCATCTAACAATATCAATGTCCTAGAGAGTTCTGCCAGTTAAATTTAAGTGTACTTTCCTTAGTGCCTTAGCTTTTTGTAGTGGAGAATTCTCTATATTATATACAGGTTATATACAGATCCAGGGTGTAACCATGTATGTGGAATAGCAATAGGTCAAGTTTTAAATTAAATGTCTGGCTTTCATACTGTTATTCACACCATTTAAAAATAAAATTATCCTAGGATAAAAGTTTTACTGTCTTCTTGTTGATCAGAACAGACCACTGCCCTGAGAGCCAAACGAGGCATTATCTACTTTTGTGAGCCTCAACCAGATACTCTTAGGATGGTTTCTTTGCAGATGTTTGACATTGCAGTCTAATTTAGGATAGCAGCACAAAAGCTGGCAAGTCTTTTATGAAGCTAAAATAGAATAGCAGTGAAAACTCATGCCCAGACTTACAGTTATTACCAAAACCTAAACTGTACAACCCAACAAAAGACTACAAAGTTGGACAACAGTTGGACCACAAAGTTGGACAACATTTGGACAACAAAGCCATAGGCAGAATGAGGACAGCAATATACTTTAACTTCTTCCAAGCCACCATATTCTTTCCTTAGACCATTCCCAGCTTTCAGCCTACTGATTACTGCAGATTTATCAGTGCCCTAAATGGTCTCTGCCTGCTCGCAAAATGTTGTAGATCTGACTCAATCCTCTCTTCTTTCAAATGAGGGAACAGTGTCAATCAGGTTTTACAATATCCTTGGATGACTCCTGATCACACAGCTTCTGCATGATTACGAAACATACCTACACTGAAGCTCTGCCATACAGACTCAGAAACAAATATTTTCCAGTGTGTTACCAGGCTGATGGTAACAGGAGACACCCTGGAAACAGTCTACCAACACACATACAGGAAGAGCTCTTTCAGGATCAAAAAGGGACAGTTTTCCTCTAAACACTGTGGCGTTGCAGCTGCACTTTTATGTGCATTTCTGGAAAGGAAATGACCCTTTAAAAATAAGAATTTCTCACTTTTCCTTTTAATTATGATTCTTTTTGCAAATAAAAAAAAATGATGCAGACTTGTTTGTTTTTTATTTTTTTTTAAACCAAAGATAGGAATCTTAACTGGTCTTTATAGCCTTTCAATGCAAGCCATATTGCTCAATAGATGAATCAAGCTCAAGGCACTCTATTTTAATCATTTTGCTCTCTTTGTTGTTAAACTCTTACAAATATCAGTATTTCATTACATCAACCAGCAGCAGACTGTGTTGAAGTAAAGAACAAAAGGAACTTTGCTAATAATGACTATTGTAATTCTTTTGCTGTCTTCAGAAAACTACAAAAGACAGAAGCAATATATATATATATGCAAATGAGCAAAAATAGTTTATAACAAATATTTTACTTGACAGAGAACTGAGTGATTTTATATCGTTCAATTT
This sequence comes from Formicarius rufipectus, assembly GCA_013399695.1. Taxonomy (NCBI): domain Eukaryota; kingdom Metazoa; phylum Chordata; class Aves; order Passeriformes; family Formicariidae; genus Formicarius; species Formicarius rufipectus. Next base: position 53,346 of record VXAU01000756.1, read on the forward strand.
ACCAGTCACTGAGTTGTCCTGAATTCTTCTCTAATGAAACATTGACCAGTTTGGGTTAAAAGGGACCTTAAATCTCATCTTGTTCCAACCTCCTGCCATTGTCAGGGACATCTTTCACAAGACCAGGTTGCTCAAAGCCCAGACCAATGAGGCCTGGAACAATTCTAGGGATGTAACATCCCCAGCTCCTCTGGGTAACCTGTTCCAGTGTCTCACCACCCCTCCAATAAAGAATTTCTTCCTAATATCTAATGTAACCCTATTCTTGTTTCAGTTTAAAGCCATTTCTCCTTGGTCTGTCCAACAGGTCCATATGAAATAGACTGCAAAATGTTTATGAAGTCTGGAGGAATAGAACTGTAACCACAGTATTAGGATCATGAGCAAATGGTACTTCCTAAACCTTGGAGTAAGTAGCCCTGCCTGAAGGGTCCAAGTACAGCAGAGCTGAGCATGGGCCTACAACACCCAATACTGAACATTCCCAAAGCTCTTAAATAAACTAGAATTAAACTGTGCAATGTAATTTTTAGTATCGTGCCACAGTGCTGTTCTTTTTCAAGATAACTCTATTTCTATCCAGCCAGAAGTCAACTTTATTTTTAGTGAACTTTTCTGTAGAAAAGTAAACCAGGCCACTTTCCCCATTTCAGTGTAGAATAACACCTGCATGGCAACAGTACATATAAATAAGAGTGTGCAAAACATTATGTTGAAATCTCTGACAAAATTAACCAAGCCTCTCTTTTCAACTGGAATAAACTCGCAAGTCAAAACACTTTAAGTACCTACTATAAAATATTTGATAGGGTAAAATCAGCTCAGTTTCAAGTAAATTTTGACTACATCAAGTCACAAGGTCACCAAAAACTCTCAACTTTCTAAGTTGGTAGCTTCTGAAACCTGGTTAGCATCCTATTGAACTTCTACATGAAGCCCTAAGACTGAAAATGTAGTTTTCAAAAACCCTGATTTTTCAGGGAATTCTTTGGAAAGAACACCCTGTTTGCCATATAGCTGTCTTGGCAATATCCTGGGTTTGTTCACAATGGCATCCATGCATGGAGCTAAGCATTAGCATTGCACAGTTCACAAGTTAGGTCACAACATTCATACACTACACAAATTGCCCATTTGTCAGAGTCCAGCGCTGTCTTGATCAGGTATGCTGGTTTGTGGTGGGATACAGTTCGTTTACTTCATCGTAGCAGGTATGGGACTATGCTTGGGATTTGTGCCGCAAACAGTGCCCTTTTAGATATTTCACACATTAAGGTTATATAAATATAACTTACATGTTAAAATAAAGTTTACTCATTTGAACAAAGCCAGTGCTACATGGGTTTTCTGCTTTAGCAGAGTGATAGAGAATATGCTGACATAACAATACAGCTACACTCAGGAAAATACAGCAATTGCAATATATGGTTCAATCCCATTACCAATCTGATTCCCATTACTGACTTTAATAATATGCTCACCATCACAACAGTAGGCATGTGTAGTTGACAAGAAGGAATACACAGGTTAAAATCAACTGAAGCCCATTGCTCTCTTCAAAATACTTGCGCTACTTTCCTGGTTTTGAAACCTCATATTGGGCTGAGCCACCTCTTCGCTCCTCCCATGCTGGTCTGACTAACTCAGGGAGACGTTTCACTCTTTTGGGGAACAGTTAATCCACTCAACTGTTTAAAACTGGTTTGTCTAAACCAAAGGCCAGTCTCTGGTCCCTCTGCAGTGAGATAAGTCAGCTTCTTTGCAACAGCTGTGGTCAGTCTCATCCCTCATTCTGAGTTCCCAAATTTCACTCTTGCCTTTCTCCTCTGTGCCTTCTTCCATTTCAGGGGTTTATCAGTCTGTCACACCACTCAGGCAAGGGATGGATAAAAAAATCAATAGAAGTATGGATAAATTTAAAAAGTTGGTGCAACAAACAAATTATCAGCAATGGAAGAGAAAGGGTAAATTAGAGTTTGTTAGTGAAACTTGCCATTCGAAACTGCAAATATTTCCATCTGTAAGTAGAATGTATGTTTACAAGTCCTCTTAAAAGCATTTGGTAAAGCTCCTTATAGCTCTATACTATTACAATCCAATTGCACTACAAAAGTAGAATATCAGAATACAGTATGAAAGCATAATTAAACATGATTAATATTTTAATACCTCATAATATTTTTCCAAAGGAATAAAAATCTGAATTTATCCATAACTATACATGTTTTAGGCAACATACAAAATGCTAGAATTATTCCTTACCAAGTAAAATTCCATTTGAAAATCTGCATAACACAAAATTCACCATGCCATTTCAACAACTATGAAATTGTCACAATTAATAAAACAGTTAGCCTCATGATATTTTTTTTTCAGAATTTCCAGTTCGACACTTTTTCATAATTATTGTGTGTTTTTGCTAGAATTACAACACACTGTAACATCTTTTTTTTTTTTGGTCATAAAAGGAAAGTAGGGGGTTTTCCACTGATTTTAGCAAGATTAAAGTAGCTCAAGTACTTAATTTTTTGTCTTATTTTTGTTTTATTTTCATTTTTAATGGCATATATGAAAATTATCATAGAGCATAAAAACATAAAGCCTTTAGAAGCTGATCTTCAATCACACTTTCAGAAATTAAACACACTGAGGAAATCCTGAAATAGAAACTACGAATATGCTGGTCTATTAGAAACACACATGAAGCAGGTAGGACTGAGTTTGAAACCACACATTTATGAGTCTCTAGGGGTGAACACCATTTCACACCCCAATAACCTATTCTGAAACAAGCAGATTTATCTTAAGACAACTCTAATACGCCAGTAACAATAGTATCTTGGATTTTCCTCTTAAGACACTTGGAAACAGCCAAGGTGATTATGTCTTTGCCTGCAGCTGCAAAGGTTAGTGTGCTGCTCCCAGCACATAATCCCTGTCTCCGAGCAGACAGATCACAAACACCACACCATGCCTGTGGTACAGTGCTTGCTTCTCTGATTGATGACATCTATTAAACTATCTCCTGCTCCTCTATTGCCTCTCTACATTTATTCAATTCTTTCTGCTCAGTCAGACTGCATATTTAGCTCTTTCAGGAAATCAACTATTTTGCTTTTAACTATATCAACTGCGTGACTACAAAGGATGGACTCTCAGTAAATTTGTCATTAAGACCATAATTTAAGGGAAGGGAACACTCTTTAAAAACGATGCAAGGTTCCACTGATCAGGATAGTTAAATTTCCTGCTTTTAAGCAATGCACTGCCTTTAGAAACATAGATCCTAAGAACACAGGCTCTCAATTTACAGCTGTTTCTATATAAATTTAATTAAGGACTGCTGAAGTTGAACTGCAAAGAAAAGCAGTGACTTGATTGACATACTGTCCTTAGCTCTTCAGTGACAGGCTTGCTGCTTACTCATTGCTAATGGGCTAGAACTTTTTTTCTTCTACAAATTCAATTCTTTAGGCTGTTGGTCATACTTTTCCAGGAACTAACCCAGCATCACAGTTCATATCTCCTTGTGTTATGCTGACTAACCATACGAATTGTATAAGCTGCTGTGAAAAGGTGACAAAAACTCTTGAAGCGCTCAGAGTTGAAGAGCACTTGGCTATGATAAACTTAATGAGTAAGAAAAGTTATTCCAAAAGCTTTCCAGTGCTCTGGGAGAATTAATATTCTGAGATGTGGAACTTTTTGAGACATAATTAAAATTTACAATTTTCTAAATATTACTGGCAAGTAATTCACTTCCTTCAAAACAGACTAAAGAAGCCCCAATAGCACAGGGTATTTTCTCGCTAATAATTGTGTGGGTAATTATGCACTTTGATCTAGTATTAACACTACAGTGATTTTCATTACTTAGGAACTACTCAAAAGAAGATACTCATGTTTTAATTATGCATAAATATTGAAGACTTTATCTCATTCAAACTAATCTATTTTAAAGAAGACATTTTCTACATTAAAATATCAAGATGTACTCGACTAATTAGTACTTTACTGATTTAATGACCAAGAATTTATAAAGAAAGCAATGATTGTTTGATATTGTTTAATACATGTTTGATACTTGTCCTCTTACATAACTAGTTCTAAGTGCTATGGGAAGGTAAGAATCCTATGCTGGGTAGGTACAAGGTCTTTCTTTCTCCATTAACTGTTAAATTTTCTTTGCTTCCACAGTTAACACTTCTCTGCACAGCTAACAGTTACTCAACCCTATTTAAAATGTTAATTAGTATTTTAGTCCAGCACCTACCTGTGGCCACAACTGACATACAAAAAACACCAGCATGAAATGTTGAACTTCCTATTTTTCAGATGTTTTAAATGATAAGCCATTGGAAACTCCTGGCTAGAGGATAAAGTGCGTATTTATGCAGTGCGGCCTGTGTCAGCCCCCCCCACCCAGCTGGGGCTTTGGACAACCAAAGTATTTTTAATATCTTCCCATCTAATTAGGAACATAATTTCCTGTTGGAGTGTGCTTAACTAAATACCAGGCCTGAAGCTACAGGTTCAACCTCCAGCCAATGAATATGAGGCTGAATAGAAAATATACCAATTAAGTTTCTGCTGAAGTGAGGGATTGCACATCGAGTACTGTAAATTTTGTGGTGACCTTAAAGAGCACACAGTATATTCTATCATAATTACCTCTTGTACCTTATGTGATAACTGTTTGATTATGGAGTTCACAAGAAACTACAGTATACAGCATTTCATGTAAGAATTCATACAGTTTAGGAGTTCCTGCAAATTTAATTCTTATTGACTTCTGCTGAGATGATTAAAGTTGGTTCAAAAAAAACCCCAAAAACCATGCCTTTCAACATTCATTTTCAAATTCAAATGTAAAGCAATTATATGTTTTAATTTATTTTTTATCTTCTTTTTGCAAAATTTATCCATTTCAGAAGTCTTAGCTTTGCAATTCTGAACTTTAAACATAGAAAGGAGTTATTTCTTTTAGAAAAGAAGGGGTATCAACCAATAGCCCACAACTAGTCTTCACCTTCTAAGCCTTAAGAAAAATGTAATATCAACTGTACAAAGAGTCATGGAGGGGGGGAGGAGGAAAGCAAACCACTAAATTGTTAAAAAGTAAAATGTTAAGAGAAAGAATAAGTTTAGAAAATGAGACATTTCCCAAATATATTGAGAGGGAGGGAGATCAAGTCTATTGAATCATACCCAAATTTCACTCAGTGGCTACAGTTATGTTTAACCTTCCTCTGATGATTTGGGCACCTTAAATATTGAATTATTTCCTAAAGAGTGACATGACTTCAACAGCTGTAGATAAATCATTCAACACACTATTTTCCTGGACTTATTCATCTTTGGTCCTTTTGTAGCACCTGCACTGTAGCAACAAGTGGGAAACCCCACACAGCACCGAGCCAGCAGCTGTTTCCTGCCTCTTACAAACCACAGTGAAAAGCACCTCCGTGCCCATCCACCTTCAGCTCATCTCTTACCAGCCACAGCCCCCAGGCAAGTTTCTTTTTCCCTGCAGTTTTATGTGAGTTTAAAGCTAATTGGCATGTTGTCCTTCAGTAATATAACATAGTCCCAATCTAGAGACTGTTTCTTATGTACAGAATCATAGGGAATATTTACAAGTCTCATCACACAAACACCAAGCACAAGTCAAGAAGATACACTGTGCTATAAGTAAATTCCAAGGAGAAAAATATATGGCTTCAACCACATGAATTTGAGCTACTAAATGTTTGTTTCAGTTTGGAAACATGTTTAGCTGAAGGCCAAAATTTAGAAAGGCTCTTCATAATTCTCCTTCACTAGAACCAAAAAGGAAAATCAGCCACAGGAATCTGCCTAAAACCTCAGTGAAGCAGAACTTCAACAAATCCCTTCTACTACAAGGCACAATTTCTCACCTTCTGATGAAGTGCAAGATTGTTAGAGCAGAGATTTCATTTTAAATACTTTTTGAGATCTTCAGGGGTTTTTCCTCTTTCTTTTTTTTACCCCCCTTGTAGTAGTGAAATACTACTAAACTAAATTGCAGCTTTTCTAGGCAATCACTTCTCCAGCAGCTCAACACTGGTTAGATAAAATCTACACCATTCCCTGTGCTACAACACAGTTCTAAAATACTCACCAAAAAGAGGCCTATTCACCATAAAAAGTGTAATCTGCTTACTTATGTCCATTTTGCTGTTGCTTTCTTGCAGTAAACCACCACTGCATGCAGAAAGAGTAATTTCTCCATTTCTGTCTTTCATTGGAGGTTTCAACAAGGTGCAAAAAATTCAACAATGCTTCATGAAAAATGTGTTTGCTGTAGATCGGCATTGGGACTTGCAGGCAATTAAAATCTATTGCAACACAGTAACAAAAAGGATCATATGTAAAATTAAAACCAGTTTCAGTCCTCTTATTATAATTAAATAACCTCTGCATAAGAACAAAATTTTATTCTGTCAAGATATGCTTCTTCTAAAGTATTGCGTAGAACCACTGTTCAAATATTCATAACTTTTAAGTGAGAATACTTCCCATGAAATTTTCTAAAGATATAAACACACAGTTCTAAAAAGATACAAAAACTTCCTTTTCACAAGAAAGCACTGCGAAAAATAATAAAAAATCTAAAACAAAAAATGTGTTTGGAAAAAAAAAATTGTAATTTATGATTTCTATTTAATAAAGAGTTTGAAGGAACTCTCTTATTAACATTCTTTATCTGATTCTACAAATAAAGATTCTTTTGTGGCAGCATATTTTGCTAGACCTTAACATGTCAAAGCAGACCAATTTGTGAATTAAGTTCTTGAAACAGATACTTTTCATGTCTAGGAATAGAACAAAATGAAGAACTGAAGTACCCAACTGCAGAAGATCTGTCAACAATTCTTTTATAAAGACCCATTTTCAAGAGGTTACAATTATCACAGCATGACATTTTTTCAGGAAAATAATTTTGCCCTAAATAGCTTTTTGGTTTATAGTTTTGAGGTTGGTGTTTTTTCCCTCTCTTTAAATGAATACTGAGAATTCCCATATCTGTAAGAGGAAAATTACACGTTACTTACCACTTGCACTTCTCTCAACAACCTTAAAAGAAAAGACCTTAGAATAGGTCTAGATTTCACTCATTTCAGCCTCTCTGATATTTGAACTGGAAGCTTCACAGTAACACACTATCATAAAATCTAATAGTAAAATTTAGAGGTAGACTCCAATATCATTCTCCGCTTTGAAGATTTATCTGTGCTTTAGATCACACACACACAAAAAAACCAAAAAAAACAAAAAAACCACTGGCTGTAGAGTCAGTTTTATGGACTAATTAAATGAACCTTTTTCTTCCATGCATATACTCTCTCAAAATATGTCAATAATGCAAAACATACACTGCTTGAGGAAGGAACAAATGCTGGTTCATGGCATGACTCAAAATTCTCCCAAGACAAAGGCAAGTCATTGGCACATTAGCATAATAAATCACGGGGGAGAGCGTGGCAAGGTTTTCCTGTTGCATGTTGTGAAAACTATTTTTACAGAATTCTGCAAAGGGCAGAAATAATAATAATCGATTTTAAGTCACTTGCCATTTTGGGAAATTGAAATAAACTGACATATTAACCACAGAATGACAAACTATTCCGAGTTGGAAGGGACTGACAAGGATCAACAAGTTAAACCCTGGGCCCTGAACAGGACAGCCCTATGAATCACATCATGTGCCTGGGGGTGTTGTGCAAATAGCTTTTGAGCTCTGTCGGGCTTGGTGCTATGACCACTGCCCTGGGGAGCCTGTTCCAGCGCCAACCACCCTAGGGGGTGAAGAATCTTCTAATATCCAACCTAAAGTTCATCTGACACAACTTCCAGCCATTCCTTTTGGTCCTGTCACTGGTCACCACAGAGAAGAGGACTTAAGCAATATTTCCCATTTTTCTGAGACTTCATAGTTTGTAATTTTGCATTATTCTATTATGCCTCCAAGTCTAACACATATTCTTTAGATAAAATAGTCCTGAAAGAATGGCACAAAAAAAATACCAGAAACACTCTTACTCAGTTATGTTTTTCTTCACATTAGAAAGAAGTATTCTGAATATTAGTTGTTTACATTGCTGAACTGTTGTACTTCCTTGCAAACACAGACCTTCAGACAGTGTGAAGCTGGAGCACGTGGTAAGTTTAGAGAACTACCATTTCTAGTAGCTTGCTTAACTCAGATTGTTTTTTTCTGTACAATGCAAACAACTTAATCCTTTCCATACAAAATTCTCAAGGCCTTTTTAATATGCAACAGCCATGAAGCCATTTTTCCTTTCTATTTTCTCCTGAATCATAAGTGCACTTGGCAAGAACTCAAAGCATACATGGCTACTGACGTTTCATAGACTGGCAGAGAAGGTGAAGGTTGAATCACTCTAACACTTAGGAATTGATTTGGAATAGCTTTTACAGGTTTGGGAAAAGCTGCTTGCTCTCCCAGCTACAGAAATGTTAAACTATACCCTTAAAGGCTGAGAGAGAGAGAAACATACAATTTACGAAGAAAGCTATTGTACTTCATCGTACACTCTATTCCCTGAGCCTTGGCAACAAAGAAGGGGTTGAGCCGCCTTTGTGGGAGGATGGTAATTGAATTGCACACCTGGCATGCACAAGACCTTTCTGTCCTGCATTGATTGCTTTGGGCATCAGAAATGAATGAAGCAGGGGAAGACATATTGTTCTAATACTTCATTTCCCAGCAGATAAGCACCAAGCCAGGGCACCCCTTCCTGGCTTCAGAGAGACCTTAAGGTATCTTTTGAATTCTGGAAGTAGTTTATTTATACTCAAACCTCTTAAAATAAATACTGCTTCACTTTCAAATGTCTCAGAGTAACTACATCTTTCTCTCACTGTAACAAAGCAGTACAACCATTGTCTTGCTGAGGGCCACAAACCTTCTCTTGCTTGGGGGCTTTACAAAGAACTTGCTCTAAGTACTATCTTGAACTACTTCTTCCCACTCCCTTGTTCAGAGCTGCTGCAGAGCAGACTGCAATCCCCCGTTGAGCCCCCACCTTCCACTGCACGTATCTTTCATCTTTCCCAGGGGCATCTCCTAACACCAAACACCTGGGTCTCTGCCAGCTGGGAGAAGAGCCCTGCCCTGCCCACTCCTTAGGCTCCTAGTCACAGCCCTGAAAGAAACCAGCAGTTGAGAATGCTTCAAATTACCTATGGCAATATTCATCAGCTGTATCTAAAGATTAAGCAGCTAAGAAACAAAAACCTCTGGGGATTCATGAACAATTCAGAACACTGAAAAAAAAAAAAAAAAAAAAAAAAAAAAAAAAAAAAAAAAAAAAAAAAAAAAAAAAAAAAAAAAAAAAAAAGAGGCTTCAGCCACAGAGAAAAGAAGCTCAGCAAGCAAATAAAATTTATAAATGTGTTTTTTCAGATTATAGAAAAAATGGTGTTTAACTCATGGTAGCTACTGCAAGAAGCTGGATGGCAGACTTAGAGGTTTTTTTCTTTAATGTTCCTTTTAAAAGGGTCTTCAATCAGAAAATAAACTGTTGGCAAAAAAACTGTTATATCCTGGGTAGTTTTCCCTTTTTATGTATAAAAGATGTATTAAAACTGATTTTAAGGATGGTTTTCAGATTTATTTTCACCAAGTAACCTGCTTTTTTTTTTTCCTTTGATTTCTTTCATCTAGTTCTATAGCAGTAATTTTGCCCCTGAATATAATGAAGGAAAGGAGCACTTTCCAGGTGGTGCATTTTATTTTTCTTTTACAGGTTTGTACAACAAATCTTGGTGAGGACTTTTTTTCCCAAACCAGATTCAAAGTGCTCCATGTCAGTTTTACTAAGCTGTGCCTAGCAACATTTATCTGGCCTAAGCATCAAAGATGTCTCCAAAGCATCTAGTTCCATCACAAGATTCATTGGTGAAGCAGGTTCTCATGTGGCATAATTCTGTAAACTAAAAAAAGGGAGGAAACAAGCCAGTATTCCTTAGCTCCTAAGCTAAACTCGATATTTTAACTGGCACCATAGTTTTTCCAGTGAGTTTTTACACCATGGGAAATAGAGATATAGTAATGACATTAATTAACTTTTCTTGATTAGATACAGACATCATTTCATTTAATTGTGCTTTAAATTAATTGATTTAATTTAATCATTTCATTTCATTTCATTGTGCTTTGCTCTTCGTGGTTTAGAACTGATCTGCTAAGTTTCAATCTTTAATGTGCAAATTAACAGACAGTAAATTGTGAAAGAAAAATTTAAAGATGAGTAAATGCATATGATTCCTTTAGTTCAGTGCCTAACTGGGAACATCTGAAGAAATCCTCTTCTCACACTTGAGTAACAAACCCCCACTGTTCAGGCTGTGAGGAGAGATACAAGCTATTGCTATGGTGAGAATACTTAAACTACTCATACACTGTCTTTGTAAAGTACCTGTCATCATCTCCCATTAACACCTCCATGAAAGGGCTGCCACAAATCTACTTAATAACTAGAATCACAGCAATTTTTTATAGAGGGTGCTGATATTCAGCTACAATACAGACTGACTCACTACTCAGAATTGTCTTAAATGTTTCTCCTTTTCTTCAAATATTACCTACCTTGGCTGTGAAAACCACATCAAAACAAGCTTTTCAACAATTACATTTAAGCACACATCTGTTGAATTTTACTGCCACTACGGTTATGATGATGACAAAGAATACTTTCTGGAGAAAAAAAAATGCAGTGTAATGACTCACCTTTAGCTGATAATAATATGGAATTCAAAATACAGTCCATTGTCCTCTCACACTACTTTTTTTTTCAATTTATTAGGTCTTGCTTGAAAGGCTTTTAGCCTTCCTTCTGGTTTTGAGTGCAGGGTTTTTTTAAATAAAGTTCAAATAAGGCACCATTTTTTCGGTACATAACTTTGAACATCATCTTACAAACTGGTCTTGGTACAACATTCCTTTCTAGAAGGTAGGAGAAATACAGGTGACAAGAATACTTCTGGGAATCTAGCAGAGCAAAACACTGGAGAAATTCACTTTCACTCTTTTGTTACGTACTTTTTCAAGTGCTCCTAGCATGAAACATAGCAAAACCAGATTTGTTGCAATGGCCAAGGATCCAAGTAACAGTAAGGCCTTTACCTGTTTTGTTCATCATGTCTCGGTTCTCCAACTTCAATTAATTTATTTTAATATTTCTTCAGTGTCCATATGCTCAATAGATGCTCACAATATAAAGAAAAAAGGCCTTGTCACTGTGCTTTCTTCTCTAGTTAGATCTTATATTATCACTACATTGTTGAACGACTGCTAAATACTTTCTCTGTATTCACAAAAAAAAAAAAAAAAGTAAATAAATACTGCTTTCCTGCAAAATTATTGCCTAATTAATTTCACTACGTTCCATAGACGTCTTTGTATCCAGCATGTCTTGCACAGCATTAATAAAACTACAGAGTTGATTTATTTCCTTGTGTTTGACCACAAAAAGAGGTTGAGTGTCTGGGCAGCTCTGTCTCTGAGTCACAGCACAGTTTCTGTCCCCTTTGTTTGATTCAGGCCATCGACCTCTACTCTGTCCCGGCAGCTTTTGCCAAGGTACTGAAGAAGTGGAGATGAGAGAATTCATGTCAGCCTGACTTCCCATCCCACCACCACCTCAAACACAGACTTGACAAGGGATCATTCGGCACTTTGTATCCTTAAATAAGCTGCCAGGGGTCACGTGTATCAATGTGAAGTGTTCATCGGGTAGGCACTGAGACTTACCACTGTCTGGCAGGCCACTCAAACCTCTGATTACTTCTATCCATGTCTGTGACTACATTAACTGTTTGGTGGAGTCACAGGAACTTGTAATAATGGAAAAGAAGGCAGAATGTGTCTCCAAGCAGGGCCTTTGGACCTCCACAGGTAGCAATGCCTCGATGCTGCAGGTGGCATGACTAACCCTACCAGGGCATGATGCAGCACAGGATATTAGAGCCTGATACGATTTTGAGAGGCTTACTTTGAATAAGTGAACTTTCCTTGAAGTCTTCCCTTGTCCTTCTGGTAATTAAAGACATTCTCTTGCATGTCTGTTGCTTGTTGTTCATAATTTATCTTTTGGAAGTCTTAATTATAATAACATACTCTTGAGATCTAATTAGCTTTCATCATCACAATATGCAAACATAACTGCTTATATAGTAAACACGTGCAATTACAGAAATAAGAAGCTGTTAATTAATTCCTATAAACGGCAATTGATACCACCATGATTTTACCATCTTGAATAAAAATATTCTGCATCAAAAATACGGAAAACACTTAAATTTAGACAGGATGTGGGAAGTATACTGTGAGGGTCTTTAACTTCTGTTAAACAGAAAAAATACTAAGTTTTAACAAGAATATTGAGTATTCCCCATCCCTTGCACTTAAAACATGAACCTTATTCAAACCCTACAAAGACTTAACTTGTGATCTTTTCCATTATTTTACTTGACTCTTCTACAACAGCACAAAAAATGGACCAGATCAGTGAATAATCCTAACAACAAAAGAATGGAAAGAGCCTTTAAGTATTATTATAACATTTGACTAATAATGTTTCCAGATGGAAAGTGTCTCTGCACTTCGAAAATATTTGAAGACAAATACTGTCAGATAAACAGTACTTGAGAAAGGAATTCTGACATCTTCCACTGTACCCCACAGAAAAGTCATGAAAAACTCATTTCTGAAAACCATTTCAACAAAGCACAATTGTGATACTGATGCCAGTAGCAAAGACAGCACAACAAAAACCTGGGTTACTGAGAGGGCTTTGTGAACCTCTGTAACACCGTGGATTTAACAGAGTTGTCTTGAAAAGGTGACGAATACAGAGTCTGTCACCATGCAAACTCTATGACATATGGCCAATAGATTGTTGGTAAATATTTAATAAAATGAAACTTTAGTCTCTGACGTAAAACCTCTACTATACAAAGAGGCAAAGGTACAGCAACAAAACACGTGCTCTTTTTTGACAATGGTGCTGTGTTTCAGGTTGCCCATATCTACAGACTAAAATTAAAGCTCAGTCTGTTACCACAGTGTAATACAACTCAGCAGAAGAGGCCTCTGTAGATTTTCTTTTTAGTTAAACCTTGCTTCTATGGTTCAACAGCTTGACAGCAGTATATTGCTTTTCCTGGAACATCTGTCCTTCAAGTCATTACTATTCCTTCTTTAAAATCTTTCTGCAAAAACCAGTAGAGTTTAGGTGTTGGGTTTGTTTGGGTTTTTTCCCTTTGTTAATATCTTATACTTTGTGTAAGGTGTAAAATGCACATGTAGTACAGGATTTGTGCCTCTAAACAGAAAATTATGAAGCACATCTCCATTTGCCACTTGCCACTGCTTATGTGATAGAAGACTAAGTTTTAGAGAGGACCAATTAACTTTTTCCTTTGAGTTGTGATTTAAAATCAGAATTAGTAGCAAAATTAGTTTAACAGCTTCAGTTTCAAGAGAACTCCTGAAAATTCAGCAGCTCTGTTTACAACTGGAATGAATTGTGAGAGCACGAAATGAACACATTTAGATATACCATGCCAGAATTATGTGCAATATTGCCAATCCAAATCCTAAAATCACAGATGGTTTTAAAAATCTTTACTTTTACCAATAATGAACATTGAACTCAGGAGATTTTTTCCAGATTTCATATTTTTGCACACTTAAGGTAACACTTATTTAAAAATATTCTAATTTTAGATTCGAGTACTATCATAATTTCTTCAGTGAAAACAAAAACACCAATGTCATTTCCTGATTTAAGCAGATGAGTTTTTGAGATACCCAATTGACTGAACAAAAAAAAACTTAAAAAGTGGTACAAGATAAAAAGATCCAGAGTACAAGATCTATTAAGAAGATTGACAATTGGCAACATTGTACATGCAAAGTATATCAGAGCTTGCCAAATTTCTGTGATGGAATTAATCAGCCATCAGACGTGTTTGTCTCAGCCCATTTGCTGCACCTCCTTTGTTTGCCTCTGGAAGCAGTAACTTACTGCTTTACAGACCTACTACAGACAAGTCAGCACTTGAAGGGATACATATGAGAATGGATATGCTGGACAAATTGCAGGGTCAGTATGCCTGTCTCAAAAGATGTTATCCACTAACATTTTTTTATTTTTGACAAATTCACATTTCATTATCAACATAACAGATTAAACACTTGTGAAATGTTTGAATTCTTCTTGTCCAGCAGAGGCACAATTTTTTTTCTTTCTTCCATT
>VXAU01000756.1:67691-146177 GCA_013399695.1 Formicarius rufipectus
AAAAGCAATAAACTCACTCTGCAAGACAACAATATGTCTGCCAGACAGTCCAATCCCAAAACTGCAATTATATTTCTTTGTATGACAGTCCAATTCTTAAACAGTCCACACAGTGCTATCTCACTGTAAGTTATTTTCTGGTCAGCTTTCTTATTTCAGTGCCTCATTACTCATAGTCAAAATTTCAGTAAAACTAAGAACAAACACATATGTAATGCTGAAAAAAAAAAATCCTGGCATCAGTTCAAATTAGTAATAACATTTTGAACATTTGTTATTTAAGTTTGTTTAATTTTTTCCATCTTTAAACGTGTAACAATGCAACTTGTCCTATTCATCATCATGAGATCTTCCATTATCCAATCATGTATCAAGAAAACACGAAAAAGTCACATTACAAGAGCATCTGTTAATGTGTTTAAAGCTAAAGCTGATCCTGAATGCAGAGACCACTAGATGGCATAAAGTAATAAATATAATGAGAAAAAACATAATGAACCCCATGAATTCTTTTATGGAATTTTCTGATTTGCTTTATGATAAAAATCGTGCACTGAGTAATTTCTGTTTACTGAAATACTAATCAAAATTAATACTTTTCTTCTTCTACACACAAAGACCTATAGAAGGAAAGTTGAGGACGCAAAATGATTTAAGGAAGTCAGGTAATGTCAATGTAAAGATTATAAATACAACCTCAACTCTACCCTTTAAGATTACCTGTTCTGTTACAACATCACTACATATTCTGACACTACTTCAAATATAATACAAAAATATAATTTAGGTTTTTATAAATTGATTTCTTCAGAGAAAAAAGAAAAGGTAACTTCTTCCTTTTATAATATTAAAAATTACTATGTCTCACACTCTGAAGAAAAGAAGGCTCAGAGGAGACCTTATAGCTCTACTACTACCTGAAAGGAGGGTCTTCTGAGGTGGGGGTCTGCCTCTTGTCCCAGGCAACCAGTAACAGGACAAGGGGAAATAGCCTCAAGTTGTGCCAGGGGAGATTCAGGTTGGATATTAGGAAAAATGTCTTCCCTGACAGAGTGCTTAGGCTTTGGAAAAGACTCCCCAGGTGTAGTTGTAGTCTCTGGAACTGTTCAGATAAAGAGTGGACATGACACTTGACAATGTAATTTAGTTCCCATGGTGGTATTTGGTTAAAGGTTGGAGCTGATGGTCTTGCACGTCTTTTCCAAATTTAATGATTCTATGATTTTTGTGAACAACTTAATGAGAGATGCTTAAGATCGAGACCTGGTCTGGAAAATTTCTCAAGCCCTCAGGAACCTCTTCCCTTCACCACAACCATTCAAAGATAATTAAGAATGGTCTTGCCAGGACATCAGCCTCCTCTCTCAACACACGAGTACATCCCATCAGGTACCTTGGACGAGCATACATCCATTGCATTTAGAAGTCCCTTGGTTTGATTCTTCTCTGCCAAGGTTTAGTGGTTTGACCCTGGCTGGAGATGCCAGTCACCCACCAAAGCCACTCTATCCCTCCCCTCCACAAGTGGACAGGGGAGAGAAAATATAACAATTAGATTTGTGAGTTGAGACAAGGACTAGGAGAGATCGCTCACCAAATATCATCAGGGGCAAAATAGACTTAACTTGGGGATGTTAATTGAATTTATTACTAAAAATCAAAGCAAAATAATGAGAAGTAAAATAAATCTTAAAAGAACCTTCCCTCCACTCCTCCCTCCTTCCAAGTTCTACCTCTTCCCTGCAAGAAGCTAAGGGAGATGGGGAATGGGGGTTATGGTCAGGTCATCACAGGCTGCCCCTGCCACTGCTCAGGGAGGAGAGTTCTTCCCCAGCTCCAGTGTAGGGTCCCTCCAATGGGAGACAATCCTCCACTAACATGAGTCCACCTTACAGGCAACAGTCGTCCATGAGCTTTTCCAATGTGGATCATTTTTCCACGGGGTGCAGATCCTTCAGGATTAGGCTGCTCCAGTGTGGGTCCCCCGTCCCCTGTGTGACCTGACAAGCTCACAGGTAACCGGGAAACCTGCTCCAATGTGAGCTCCTCTCTCCACAGGGGTAGTTCCCTGCCAGGACCCTGCTCCAGCACTAGATTCCCAGAAGTCCAAAGCCTTCTTTCAGGCATCCACCTGCCACACCATGGTCTGCACCACAAGCTGGAGGGGAATCTCTGCTCCAGAACCTGGAGCACCTCCTGCCTCTCCTCCTGCACTGGCCCAAGTGTCTGCAGAGTTGTTCCTCTCATGTAATTCTCACTTTGCTCTTCCTCTGGCCACAATAACTTCTCTGTAATAACTTTTTTTCCCTTCTTAAATATCATATCACAGAGGCATTACTATGCTGAGCTTTGGCCAGCAGCAGGTCCATCCTGGAGCTGGCTGGCATTGGCTCTGCTGGACATGGGGGAAGCTTGTGGAAGCTTTTCACAGAGGCCACTCGTGTAGCCCCTTGCTACCCAAACCTGGCCATGCAAATCCAATACAAAAGGGTAAATCTTCCTTGCACAAGAATTTCCTGAAGATCTCGGAGGGCCTGGGATTGCTGAGGGCAAAACCCAAGCAGTAAAGGACAAGTAGAGGGCAGCAATGAATACCTCAGCCTTTTCCATGTTCTTTGTCACCAGGTCTTCTGCTCCATTCCACAAAGGGCCCAGATTTTTCCCGGTTTTTCTTTCACTGATAATATATCTGAAGAAGCCCTTTGCATCTCTCACTAGATTAAATTCCAAGAGAAGTTTGTCTTTCTTAACTCTCTCTCTGTACACTTATGGGAAGGAGGAAAACAAAACTCATGATTTATGTAATTAGTTTAAATATTGAGTGGTGTGTTGAGGGGTTGTGGGTTTTTTTGGTTGTTATTTCTTTTTTCATTTATTTTATATTTTCTAATAAAATTGTAACTTTGTTTATTCTGAATGTTATGAACAAATGCTTTTTTGTGTATCTAAGCTTATCCAGGCCCAGTCTTAAGATTTCAAATAACTAAGCAACATCATCTCTCACCTCAGGTCATGACAAGCCTATAAAACAAGACTCCTGAGGCACTTCACCAGTAGCCCAAGCACTCCAACTCATCCACCATTGTTTCCAAAAGGTGGGTTTGCAACTGAACTACTCCAGTCAAGGAGGGAAAAGTCATTGTGGAAGTCAGAAGAGAAAAGTTTAAATAAAGTCTCTCTGGAACACAAAGATACTGCAGGAGTTATGGATATCAGGCAGATATTCCACACTTTTAGGTATAGTCTTTGTTTTCACAAAAATGTCTGTTTTCTATATTTACCCACTGCCTTGGTTCAGCACTTCTATGCCTGTATATTATTCTTTTATATTCCATTGATGCTCTCTGTAACAGTGGTAGAGCCAAGGCAGAGTAGGCTCCAGAAATAGGGGCTAGGATGTCTATGAAAATGTTTTCTCACCAGAGCAGTGGTAAGTGAAATCTTCATAACATTAGATGGCACTTTTTTAGAGTGTGGTGCTTCACATCTGCTTTTAAATGGCTTGTGTAGCTGAGCCTGACAGTTATAAAGCCATGGACTTCCAAAGACAAATTTATTTCTAGGAAGCTAGGTTTTTGTTCAAAATTAAATTATCCATTTCCCCATACATATATATCTATTCCATATATAAATATACACACAGACACACACACACATATACACACATGTTCCTTATGCTTCATATATATATATATATTATTCATATGTATATGTGTATTAAAATACGCATGTGAATATTCACATATATTTACACATATATATATTTTCATACCCTGGTGAACAGGAGGAATCAAATATCAGGAAACAGAGAGTAGACCCCACCGTCAGATGTTACTTACTGGTCACAGCCACATTGTTACATGATTTCAGGCAGAAGGTAGAACAGTATCATAAAATACCTTCTATGACTGCTTCTCTTGCTGTCCTGTTTCTAGTTGTGAAGATGCACGAAGCTTTTGGTGCATCACAACTTTTGGTCATCTTTCAATGGTGTTTAATCAGCTGTTCCACGTACCCTGCCAAACTATTTCCTGTGTGCTTTCTCTGAATATTGCTTGTGGTCATTCCCTTCCCTGTATCTAAACATTCCCTTTGTTCTTTCTCTGTGTGCTTTCATTAGCTTGCTCCTTCCTTACCTTGTGTTGAAGTGTTCCTTTACATGCTGCATAAAACTTTTCAGCAAAGAGGCACTGAAGATTTGGCAACAATATGACTTTTCTTGTGAAGAGTAAGTGAGATTTGGTATCTTTGTGTTAGTTGTTCAGGTTCAGTTTTTATAAATGCCCCAATTATCACAGTAGATTACAGTTTTTAATACCCTCTTGACCTCTGCCTACAGAACTTCAAAATTAATTTAAACTTGAGATCTGTCAATCTATTAGACTAATTAAAACTTATTTGAAATTGAATAATGTGGGCCATTAACTTCTTAATAATTGGTATTATAATAAAAAAATGACACACCTGAGCTGTCATTATTCTGCCTCTAATGTGCTGTCCTCAAAGATTGTCTATCCAAGCAAATGATTATTCCATGAAACTTGGCTTTCTATAACTGTGTATCCATAGGCCATTTCAGCTTCGAACAGCTATGAGGCATCTCGTTATGAGACATAAAAATGTTAGTGTGTGTGCCTTCTAATATAATTTTAAAACAAAAGCTGCTCCAAAGCTAATTGAATGCCAAGGAAAAAACAGATGCTACTTTATTTAATTACCTGTTTTAATCTTTACTGAGAAGTATGTTACCTTATTAAAACCTTACTGGAATACTAGATGATTCCCACCCTGTTTGTAATGATACCCCACAATAGCCTGAAGTTGTTTCAAGGCTATGTTTTGATTTTATTGTATATTTTAACACTTAAGCAGCAGATTCATTTGTTCATACAAAAAACATGATTTGCATTTCAACTTTAAAATTAAAATTCACTCTGATACAACTTGAATGCCAAGTTAGCAGCACAAGAAGGCTGTAAAAATTTTTAAGTGTTTCTACAGAAGATAAGGTACATGGGGAAGCCAAGACCTAAGTTCAGTAATTTATATGCTATGCTAACTGGAAACGTGCAAGGCAGGGATTAGAGAGTGTGAGAGAGAGTCTTTTTGCATCTCTTTATAAAAATAAGAATCAATACAATAAAAAAGGCCCCTAGAAAAGTCATCTGTCCACTGTCTATTCATGGATTTTGATAAATTAGGCTGGAACTGTATAATACGTCATAAAATAGAATTCTAATTCTACCAGAAATTCTGAAATCTGTCTAAAATTCTTTAAATAGAATTAAAGTCTTTTTAAAAATTTCAATCTGAAAAGACTATTGAATGTTCCTAAAGCTCCTGGAAGAAACAGGAGAGCTGTTAGAGAGCTTGCATATTGAGAAGACTGGAAATCCTGGAATCTGAGAAAGCTGAAGACAACGTAGTCAACAGGCTTACTCAAAACTTCAGTATCATATGACAGGTTTTGTCAGGTGTTTTATATAAAGGTGGATAAGACTCGATACTGAATGTACAAAAGCTTTTAAAAATCTTTTTTAATTAAGTAGTAAATCACTCACGCCTCTAAGTTAGTCTAACAAATCAAAATTAAAGTAGCTCTAAGGGCAGATAGTAAGAAAGAAGAGTAAGAATTAATATTCAGAACAGCAAATATCCTCCTGTGTCTTCATAATCAACCTACATCCCTATGCACCACTCAAAATACTCTACTTTGCAAAGGGCTGCACCTCCCCTGCCATACCAGCCTTCACACACGTGTTGCCTTTATGTGGGGTAGAGTTAATTTTTTTCACAGTAGCATGTATGGGGCTGTGGTTTGGTTTTGTACTGAAAACAGTGTTGAAGAAGGAAAGGGGGGAAACATTTGGAGTGATGGCATCGGCTTTCCCAAGTCACTGTATCACATGATAAAGCTCTGTTTTCCTTGAGATGTCTGAAGACCTGCCAGCCCATGGGAAGCAGTGAATTAGTATCTTGTTTGGCTTTGCACGTGGCTTTTGCATTACCTTTTAAACTGTATTTGTCTCAATCGAGAAGCTTTCTTATTTTTACTCATCAGATCCTCTCCCACATCCTGCTGGGGGAATGAGCTGTGTGGGGCTGAGTTGCTGGCTGGGCTTAAACCACAAGAACGCAAAATTATTCAGTTCCATATGTATGATGTTATGTTTGGAAGCTGAAAGACAAAACTGCAAAGCACACTAGACCTTCTTCTCCTTCACTCTACATTCTTCCTTTTTATTCTCTCCACTGTACAAAGCTCAATAACTCCAACTTTGTGCTGTGGTTATTGGGGCTCGTGACACTAAAGGAGGGTTGAGGAGTAAGTAGAAATATCCAGAAGCTTCTGGATCTGCTCCTGAAATACGTTTAAAAGCTTTTAAAGATGAACAAAAACTATCATGAAAAGTCAAGACTAGTTCACAATATTTAACCATCCTGAACTCTCCAGCTTAGCCACCTGCTTTCTAGAATTCACACATATAAAATTTCTCTTTTCCTTTAATAAGATAATACTACTTTCACCAGATTGGACACAACCCAAAATTTCTGATTTCCCTCAGTTTTGACCTTAAGATTAACAATTACTGAAAAAAAAAAAAAAGTATCTATATTTATCAGAAATTCTCAGTAAGAGTTGCAGGTCCCCAAAGAATATCTTGATGAGCAGCACACAGACCATTATTATGGACTTGTATTCACTTGTTCTTGAAGCACATTGATCACAATATTGTTTCTTAAAAACAAAATCAAACACTCAAGACATGAAAATAGCATATATCACCAATCTAGCTTAATTTGATTCGCTCTTATCCATAAATCTATGCATCCTGGAACAGCCCTGAGTTAAAGCTTTCTTTCAGATATTGATACTGGGTCTCACACCCCTAGCTGTGTCTTTGAGGTACAAACGCCTTATAAACATTGATTAGTCTAAATAAACCGTGTCAGCTCCATTAAATTAATAACATATTTCATATTTGAAATTTTATAAACCCTTTTCTGCACAAAAATCAGAACATCTATGTTGTTGCTCTTGGCTGGACTTCGTGAATGAAGATTTTGGGATAAGCCTTCACAATGGATTTTTAGGTGAGGCACAGTGTGCGCGGAACTGGCCCCACCCCCTTTACTCTTGAGGTTCATTTTGCCATGGCCAAGCACGCTCGGACGGTGACAGCGAGTTCCTCGGGATTCGAACCGGCGTCCTCAGAGGAGGAGCTGGCTCCAGAGGAGGCGATTTACACCATTCAGCCAACGCTCGCCGCCCATTTCAGGTTAACATTAAAGAAAAAAAAAAACAGCAAACAGAAAAGCAAAAAACAGAAAAGCAATAATGTCAGGTTGTTGAGCAATCCTGGGAGCCCACGTGGGTCAGAGCACCAGGGGAAGACCTCGCCTTATCCTCTCTGCCACCGAATGACACAAACGTGGCACTGCAGCCACGCCCGCAACACAAGCTGGGGCAGGGAACATCTACCTATGGTGCATTAATACAACAATGTTGTACATTAAACTGCTTTGAAAATTGAAAAACCAACAGTTAGACAAATGGAAAGTAGCACGGAAAAAGTGTCATGAATATATAACTCCAATATAAAATGTTATAGGAAATACTCTAAAATACACGTCATAGCTATCAGGATAGTTTGCTTTTCATTTTGGCTGTTTAAAAGGCCTGAAACTTTGTCTTCACAAGTTATGAAATCTACTCAAAAAACTCTTCAATATCTCTTTCCTTCCACAGTGGGACATACTTGACATATGTCAGAATGGCATAATGGAAGCTTTATTGCAATACACTGATCAATTAAGAGAACTTGACTTATATACCACAACATGGTGATTTTTTGGCACTAAAACAATTTTCTGGTAGAGTTGTTGAACAGTATGGATGACAGAGCATAAAACTTTTTCTTATAAAATAGGAAAGACAATTATTTGACCTTCACAGTGATGCCGGCCGAAGATGAGGAAGTGCTGGTTTTGAGTGGAGTATAGCTGATTTTCTTCACTGTGGTTAGTATGCTGCTATGTTTTGGATTTGTGCTGAAAACAGGGTTGATAATATAGAGGTATTTTTGTTATTTCTGAATGGGGCTAAAACAGAGCCAAGGCCTTTTCTGCTTTTCATACTGCCAGACTGGAAAAGACTTTGAGACTACATGGCAGGTTGGCAGGAGACACAGCCAGGGCAAGTGACCACAACTGACCAAAACTCTGCCCGTGGGAAGTGATGAAAGAATCCCTTGCTCTGTTCATGTGCCTGGTGTTGCTTTCCCTTTTTAACTGTCTTTATCTCAACCCAGGAGTTTTCTAGCTGTTACTAATTCCCTCCCTGATCCCGCTGACGGGGCTGCTTGGTACCTGGTTGCTGGCTGCGGTTGGAACACAACACACCAAAACAAACCTGGAGATTTTTTGGCACTAAAATCTTTCTGGGAGATGTATTGAACAGCACAAATGTAAGACGAAAAATATTATGTTTGTAAAATTGGCAAGATGTTTATTTGACCTACTCAGCGATGCTGGTCGGAGGTAAAGCATTACAAAAGTCTACTGTAAGAAGAAGGTACACTACAGTTGTAAGCAGTGCCCATTCATATGTGTCACATATATGAGCCACCTTCAGTCAGGGACTAAGCTGACCACTAAGGTGCCACAGAAGCTGAAGACACTAGTGAAGTGCTGAGTCATCACAGAATCAAAACTCAGAGAATTCCATCATGTCTATGGCACTAATTATTACATTCTGAAAAACAATACGCCATGGGTTTAATTTCCAAGGGTATCCTTGTTGAAGTCTCCCTTCTTTTCAGAACCCATCCCCCGTGTTTGAAATATCTCACTGTATATCTACCAAGTTCTTGGGATAGAGAACTGTTCCCTAAAATGGGGAATTATGCTGTGGAAACAGATAATAGCATTTGTTTACACCTGCTACAAACAATTTTGTTAATCTTGAGCAAACATGTTCCTAATGTGATCACAGTTTGCCAAATTAAGCACTACATCCAGCCTCATTAGGTAAAACCCAGTTTCTTCTTCAGGCGGTACAATGAACAACTTCATTTGTTGCCAGATTACTCCATCTCTAATTTCTTTTGCCAAAGGAAGTTGGAATTGGCATATATCTGAAGATGCCACAATGAAAATGGGTTGGCACAATTTTGTTGAGAAATTACTGAATTTCCAACTCAACACAGTGAGTAGTGGCTTGAAACCGATATGTCTCTGATTTGTTCCTGCCTATAACTGGATACTCCAGGATATTAGGATACTCCATGAAACATTCTAGACACATTGACATGCATAGCTTAATAATGGAGGGGAATACTGAAAGTCTTCTGAGATTTAAATTAAATTCCTTCTAATGATCTGGCAAGGTTAATTAAATGCCACAGTCAACATCAGAACAATATTCTGGTAAGGTCATAAAAGATCCAGTCCATTCCAGTGGTATCAGTGGCACCATAGAAGCATCTTTGAAAACTGGCTCTTTCAAGAAATCTTTTAACTCTAGAGAAATATGTAAAACTTTGGATGGAGAGGCAATCTTCGGCAAAAATGTTACATTTTATTCTGACTTTATTCTTCTACTGACACTATTTTTGGTACAGAGAGTTCTTTCTTTGCAGAAGATATATCTTGAACCCTTTGACTTTACCAGAGAGTAATAGAGAAATAGCCTACTCTCCTTTTTAAAAAAACTTAACAAACTGGAGCATACAGCAAGGAAATGAGTAAGCAGGCAACAAAGGTATGTGTTCAACTTCCTAAAGATACAGCAACTAAATCTACTTCGTTAAAAACGAGCTGTTCCTTTGTATTCTTCCTCCCTATCCTGGCCACTGGCAAAGTTGCATTATTATCCTATGAGTCATTCTTTCTTCAAAATATCTCTCTGGGTAGTACTTGTTAATTAAACTTTCTCATCCTCTCTTTTTCTCTCTCTCTTACAGTTGTTAGCAATAGTCTTGTGTCCTCTTTTTTGAATAGACATCTATATGTAACCTCCCATTATTAGAGTAGTAGGAAGGAACTGACTATCTTTTACTGTGTGTGCTCACTGAACATACAATTACTAATTATATCAAATATGCCTTGTGAGTGCTACTGGTGATTTAAATAGTACATTTTCTTCATCTCTTTAGGACAATGCCATCTATTGTGCAATGTTTCTTTGGTGGCATTTTAGCTAGGGAATTTGAAAGGTTCTCCAGTTTCATAAAGAAAAATGTAGAACATCTGTCCCTTTTCCATGGATGTGACTCTGCAGTAGTTAAAACAGCCTGCTGTTCAGAAATGCAGAGTAGGAAATGTCATTTGAATACACGTGGTAATAATAGCCTGGTGGCAGTGCCCTAGCCAGAACAAATACCCATTAGAGGTGTATCTAGTAAAATCGTATGCATTGATTTCTTAACTTCATTTTTATGAAATGATAGCCAATTATTTTTTTGCAGAAACTAGGTTTAATTCCCAACTGTACTAACATGGTGAGTCTCTCCTACAAAACACAGAGAGAAGTAACTGAACATGAATGAAATATCTGAGTACAAATGAAATTATAACAGAACTGTTACATATGCTTAGTGAAACAAATTCAGAGGGTAGCTCTGTAGATGGCCGAGAAGTTACAGTTTGTCTTCATCCACATGCATTGAATGACTAGCTCTGTACAGAGTAACAGCTACAGCTTTAAGCATAGGGTAAGATAGGGATGGTAAAATATGACTGAAGAGTAGCTGATGTATTGGAAGAGTGAGGTAAGCAAAGAGAAAGTCTGAACTGAGTAACACCTAAAGCTCTGCATCCAGTCAGACCTTTGCCATGGAGGCTACTCTAGAAATGAGTAATTAGATGGAATGAGAATCCTTCAGTTAGGTGGAATAGGAAGGTAGAAGAATTCAGCAACTGATTTAACCAAGGCCAAGGAAATCTTGGAGCAAAACCAGGAAAAGAATCAACTTCTTGAAAAATCAATCCAGACCTCATCCAGAAAACCATACCTTGAGCAAGCAGAGACCAAGCAACACAGACTTCTGTGCTCTGGGTAACCACAACTTCCTTAGAGATGATTTGGTAAATCCCTCCAAGTCCCTTCAAGATGTACATTTCTATGGATTCAGCAATAAGATAAGGAGGATGGGACAGTATATGTGTGATTTTTGATCTTTTTATTTCTGTCATGTACGAACATCAGAAGTGTTTGTTGGGACTGCAGCTGTCAAACTGTAAGCCAGCAAGTGAAAACAGCTGTCTATACTCAGCACCAACAAACACGAATAGATCTGTCATCACAATTACAGCTCAGAGCTGGACTGTCTTCAAATACCATCAACAGTCTGCACTGTGAGCGATGTCAAATAAGCCTGACACAACTGGTTTAGGATCCATTCTGCTAGAGAACACGACAGCCCTTCTCTTCTAGGAAGGGCTGCAAAACTTTTTGTGTAAGGAAGTCTGTTATCTTGCATATTAAATATTCCATGACTTGCTAAAAGAAATCACTCTGGAAATCAAAAAATGATTTACACATTCAATAAAATAATTATACCATTTATTTATGTGCATGTAATTTTATCTTGATTACACTTCAACAGCCTTGTTTCCCTATTACAGCAATAACTGTCTCCTGATATTGCTTTATAGATCTCTCACATGAGTTTACTTACTACATAAAGTAGCTCAAGGAGTTATAACGGAGTACTGAGATTTTCATCCCAAAACAGCTGTATGTTGGCAAGAAGTGACCAAGAGATCTGTGTAAGTACCTCTTGATTTAGCAGTGGTCTACACAAAGCTGATTTTTGGATCCTATTAAGAATGTTGATCTATAATGTAAATATCACACTGTCAGCTTATCTGGTCAGCAGATTTAGCGTGAATATTACACTTTTCTCCATATCATTGACAATGTGAGAAAGAAACAGGAGGAAGAGAGCTAAAGACAATCATTTCCCTTGGAACACAAAGGAAGAACCAAAAATATGACTATATGAGTCAATTTCTAGTTCCTTTTCTGAAACAAACCTGTGTACTGACTTTCCTGAGGAAAGTCAATTGCAGACTTCAGCTGTTCAGACTGCCATTTTGAAATTACAATTTCTAATATTTGTTCTATAAGGATATAGTTTCTCTTGAGTCTGGATGTTATTACACAGTCAGGCAAGCCAGAATCCTCTGCTTCCCATCATGCGTTACTTCTACATTTCTGATTTTTTTTTTTTATTTATCATAACAGTCTACCAGACAAGAAAGTACAAAAACTGTCCAGTAAAGGAAAACCATTATGCAACTGAAATTACAGGTCACTAATACCAGTGTTCATATAACCAAATTGGCTGTAAAGCGGTAAAGAATTTTGCCTCTCAAAACCTCATAGCCTGAGGGTTTGCACATATTTGACATGTCATCTTTAAATGTACACTTTCATGGTAAATGGCAGTATTTTTAATGTGGAAAGTGTACTATTTTTAAATTACTAGATTATTAGTCTATATTACTATAAAAGAAGTAGCCATAATTACAGAAGAAATAAACAGGAGAAAAGGAGAAGAACGTAAGAATGGGAAAGGAGATGAGACTGTAGCAAAGGGAAGGAGACTAGTTGATTAGTAACTGAGGAAAAGAATTAACAAGAAGAGGAATTTCAAGTCCATTGTCAGAGGACCAAACAAATCACTTAGTTTGATTTGATTTTTATGTATCTGCATGCTCCTGAAAACTTACAGTATGCTCTGATGAAATTTTTTATTAGGAAATGCACTGTCATTATATTTAATTTTTTTTTCCACTTGAAATTATCTGAAACTGCTCACTGAAGGAATCTAAACTTTTCTAAAGACTGACACTGTGCAGTAACACACTTGAACTGAAAATACTGATGATAAACTGATAGATACTGATGGATTAAATGAGGGTCCCTGACTGAAATAAAGTCTGATGATGACTCTTCTCCTAGTTGCAGGTTGCAGATATAAGTTCAAGCCTAAGTTTAATAGTATTATCATTTCCCTTTCCATCCCTCTCTGGTAATCCCAGTAGTATATGCATTCTCCATCCTTGCATATATGAGCCAAAGACAGATAGGAAAATTTTTGGCCACTTCATTTTGCTTGTATGATACAAGTAGAGAGTTTCTCCCTCTGACCCACACCTCTCAGAAAAGGACAAGCATAGTTTGGTGCTTATAAATACAAATAAAACTGTGCACATGCAGGCACACACGCACCTCCTGTTGCATAATGCAACATAGCAAACATAGTACAAGTTGATGTCTTAAATTCATCTGAATGTTAAAGATGCAAGTGGACATAAAGGGAAGATGTGAATTTAAACACAGCTTTTCAGGAGTCATTGTCAGTTTCACACTGTATACCTACCCTGTAGGTTTTGTCAAAGAATTACCTGGAACTTCTAGTCTTTGTGAAAACAATGCAGTCATGGTATATAAAAAAGAATAGAAGCAGTGTAAGAATGTGCACATTAGTTGACATTTGAATCTTGAAAGAATTAGCTGTTGCTGTTACTCTTACTAATTCTTGTTTAAACTGCCATCATTCTAATCCACACTAAAAATCAGTGAGATGGTAAGAATTAATTCACATTTCTAAAGGCCACTTTTTGTTTCTTGTAAATCTGGGAACTCAGAAACATAAACCAAAACATAATATCAGTGTGGTTTACACATTTTTGTTCAGGTTTGGTTATTGGTTTTGGTTTTGGTTTTTTGAAGGGGGCGATTGTTTGTTTGTTTTTTGGGGTTTTTTTTCAAGGGGTCTTCATAACTTATGGATCAGAAACAGAGAATCAACGTGCATCCCTTCAGGACATACTTCCAGCTGTTGATGCAAAGATTGTTTTTCATTTACAAAATGATGAATTATGATTTCTCTGAAGTATTAAATCTCTGTTTATCTTTAATGTACTCCAGGACCACGCTGGTTGAGGGATTCATTTTTAGGCTTCCTTTCCAGACCAGAGAACTTGCATTTCAAAGAGGCATTATTGTACAATACAGAATTCTTCCCCATGACTAAGGTCTGCAGAATCTCTTTCACATTTCACACAGGCACATGTGAGGAATGTGCAAGGAACAGAGAAGAAAATACACTATCACAGTTCTACCAATGATCACCCCAAAGTCAAAAAGTATCCTGTTATTTGTAGGCATGAAGGTGAGGTAAGGGAAGAGCTTTAAAATTTAAAAGAAAAAAAAACAAAACTATTATTTGAGATATAATAGGCCACAATCTCCATTTCTGATTATGCAACCCAGTAAGAAAAGATAGATATTCTTAGGAAAGAATCTCCAAAACCCACTCATCTTTTATGTCAGCCTGTAGAGAGAAAGGAAGAGAGAGGATATGTTTCAGCTCCATCCTGACTAGATGGTGAATAAGTCTGTAACAGTCACTAACATTTCTTAGATATTCCATTTAATCACATACACAATAATGTAATTAAAGGTGCAAAAACACAGAAAAAATTAAAGACCTGTCTAAAGAAGTGGTGATTCACAAGGAATTGAATACACAAAACCTGGTTTGAGTATGAGTCATGTAGAACTCAGTATACTACGGATGTTTGCCAAAGGCAATTGTAATAATGTTGAAAAAGATTAAAATTTTAAATCTGATTAAACTCATTAAGAACCCCGTTTTGTGGCTTAAGTGGATGTGGCTTGCATGCAACTGTGAATCATGCCAACTTCACCTTGGAAAGGTGCTCTCCAAAGCCTGGAGCTGCCCCGTGTGTCAGGAGAGTGAGCCGGGCAGGTCCCGATGTAGTCTGACTGGGAGGGGAGGAGGCTCACTGACCCAGAAACGCCGTTTGCTGCTCTGCCTTTGCAAGTCCTGTCTCCTGCCAGCCTTGTAATAACCTGAGACTATCTGAAACTTGTAAGGAATGAAACCGAGGAGGAGTGGCTGAACAAATTAAATATGAAGCATTTCAGTTAAAAAAGTTGTCAGAAGCTTGTCAATAGTGATTTAAATATGTGGGATGAGCCACATCCTGCAAACGTCATTTTCTCATCACTTTCTATACAGCTTATTTAGATTATACAACAACTTCTAAGTGTTTATATATAGATGTGAGGAACCCCACTTCCAGAAAACAGAAGAAAATTAGAAAATGAGAGAAAAGCATCACTTCTTTTTACACCATTGTGACTTTCTAAAGAGTTTCTATTTCCCCTGATAGATCTCCTCAGCTCTGATCTTCAGCTATACAATTCTAGTTCTTCTGCTTTTTGGTAGAAGATTTGTGAATTATTCAGAATTATTATTTTCCCTACTGTTGCTGAAAGAGAAGCTACAAGTCCACAACTAAATAGTCTGCACTTACCTGTGCAATGTGTTACATACAAACGTGTTTGAGGCTTCTGCTTATAAAACTGGTCACTGTAATTTATTTCCAAAATTATTTAAGGTAAGATATGCATTTACTCACACAATTGACAATGGAAATCTTTTCTAAACAAATGGTAGAAATTAACAGTCCCTTTCCTAAGTTAACACAGTAAAAGAGATTGTATCATAAAAGAACTTTCTTTTTTTCTTTTTTTCCCCAGTATGAAGTTCCATTTTAGCAAGGAATCACTGCGTTTTGTAGGAATTTGTTTTCTCAGGGAACTGAACAATAGTTTTTTCTGGAATGTTCATTACTTTTTCAATACTGAGGATTGAAGGGGAATATATAAATCAGCAAAATTGATCAAATCAACAAAAAGACCAGTTTGCTTTGAAAACATCAATGTAACTATTTCTAGAAAGAATATCAGAAGACATGCAGTAGCCCTCACATTTCATAATTCAAATACCTACAATTCATTGTTCTGACCTTTTGAGTCTCACCTTTATAATTATTACTAGGGGTGTAGTCTTCATTTTCACTAAATGTCATAGTGAATCCTTCAGCAGGTGAAACCTCCCTTTCAAAAGACCTGCCCCAGTTATATGAGTAATTTAATTACTACATATGTTCACAGCTTGTTGGTTTTGGTTTGGGTTTTGTTGTTGTTGTTGGTTTGGGGGGGAGGTTTTGTTTGTTTTTGTTTGTTTGTTTGTTTTGGTTTGATTTGGTTTTTTGTTTTGTTTTGTTTTTAATTAACCCTAAATTAACAGAGCGACAGTTCACAACCAATTTACAGAACCAGCATGGAACTAAAACACTTACAGCCCATTTATTTTCAAGGCAGTATTGAGTTAAATATCCTGCCCTGAGACTTCTCAAACTCTAAATATTTAACACTTAAAAATTCTTTAGATTAAGTATCATTATACCAATCCCTAAAAACTTCTGACCTAACAAAGGTGGTCAAAGAATTGTAGTTAACATTTAACTGTTTTGTATAACACCATGGAAAGCTTTTGCTTCAAACTGGGTATCCTTTCATGGTTTTCATTGGAAATGAAACACTAAGACAAAAGAGGATATCCAGCAATCACATATCCAGTCGATTTTAAGTAGTAAGACCAGGTGTAGGAAAGAAAACGTGGCAAAACCCTCCCAAATCTTCATTCTTTGAGAAGTCTAGCCATGATGATGAAGATGATGATGATGATGATGATGATGAAAGTGTCCTGTGAATTTCAGAATGTTTCAATGGACTTTCAGTGCAGGAATGAAACAGGATTAACTTTAAGCAGGTAGTGATGAATTGAGCCTGCAAATACAACTATAAAGCAAAGATTAATAGTTCTGTCCTATTCTCTCTAGGATGGTACTTTCAAGGAAAATGTTCAATATAGTGTACTTAAACTGAATAACTATTGAATATCTAATAAACAACAATTTGTGATTTAAAATAGACTTTAGAACAGAATATTGTACATATGTCAATTTTCTACTTTCATTCAGTTCTAATATATTATAAATGACCTGGTGCAAATCAGCATATTTTCCAATACTTCATTTAGCTCTAGGTTTCATAAATATACCATCTTGCCAATAGTTATTTTAAAAAAAAGTCTTCTTTTCCCTTTTAATGGGATAAATCAGTGCTAATATGAAAGATTATTCCTGAATCACAGCAAGTTCATGAAGCATACAGTATTTATTTTCCCCTCTGGCATTTTCTCTATTGACAGTAAGTCTTGGAAAGAAAGTATTCTCTTTACCTTCCTCAAGCTCCCTACAGCTCCCAAATCAAAATTACTTAGGATAAGTGCATAAAAGCAGAGATGGCACAGTTTCTTTCCTCCAAGTGGACGCTCCAGACGCTGCACTAAGCAGATCATCTCCTTTTTGAATACTTACTTTCTCTCATTTTCCCTCACAGCAAAACAGATCTTCAATTATAAGTCATTAGCAAGGTGCTAGAGAGTGCTGAGATCCAGGTTCTGGCTGCCTGCTTTCCAGAAGCTGGACATCTGGATCTGAAGTGAAAATTAAACTCTACAACTTTCTACCTGAATGAGTGTACCAAAAATCAGACTTAAGGATCATCGGTTAAAAAAACCCCAAAAACTTAAAAAACCCACAAACAAACAAACAAACAAACTGCAATAAGAACTCAGTTCCTTGACAGAAAATGACTAGCATTGTATTGTTTGTACAATTGTGCACTGCACAATCCTCCTTGAAGCACTGACAGAAATGTCACTGAAAGGAAAGAGATTCCAGAACCTACTCTGTCCTTCATATTTCCTTTGTTAGTGGAGTGGGTCCCACACTGTGATGCAGCCTCATGTCCTTGTATTATGATGCAAAATACAGCATTCTGCATTCCATTGATAGCCAAAGGTTAGAGGCTGCAGTCTTCAAATGTTTAAATACTTCTCTACTTTGGTTACTCTTCTGTAAATGCCACCTACATAATTTCTCTTGGTATTGACCAGTACTACATGCTCATAGCAATGCATTTGTAGGCACAGCTGCAATACAGATAATAAAATAACAAGTAATAAACAATTATCAGTGAATTAATGATGTTCTGTAATGATGCCAAAGTTCACCTGATCAGGCACAAAGCCTAAATCACCTTCATATTAAATCTGACATTCTCTTGCCCATTGTAGTGAAGGAGTCTTTTCCCATATCTGCTCTCCAGTCCAACAGAGAGCTTAGGAAGGGCTTGTAGCACACGACACTGTGATAAAAGTAAGAGAGAGGAATGCATCAATGAATCCGGAAGCAAAAGTAACTCAAAGTGCTGATTCACGTCATAGATGCCAACAACTCAAAAGTTGTAGCTCATGAGTTTGTAAAATTAAAAAGAAAAAAAAAAAAGGCAGTTTTAGGCTCTCTCTCATGGCTGCATGACAGTAATTTAGTAATTCTTGATGTGAAAGTTTGTCAGATGCATATTCCAGGCAATACCTCCTCCCCCTCGTTGAATCATACAGGCTGTGTCCTAATCAAATTATATTTTTGAAGTGTTTCCTCACTGAATCCCACAAGATTGTTTCTCATATTTTCCCCCACACATGCTTTTGAAGCTATCTATCCTGAGGCTGCCAGCAGAGCCTTCTTTCTTCTCTCTCTCTTCCCCTGCCCCCCACTTTCCTTTTTTTCAGGGGGGGGGAGGAAGAGAGTCATAGTTACATTCGTCATTTTTCAGTCCTTCACAATCTGCCCTGTCAGCTGATAATATCTAAAAATATCAGGAAGGCCAATATTTATTTCTGTCATTTCAGGATTGTGCCTATTTTTCTTTTTTCTCTTTTTTTTTTCTTTTTTTTTTTTCATTGGAGGATTCACCATCTATTAACGGCAGGAAAACCCTTGTGCTCAGATCTGTTGTGCCCTGTTAGCTGGACTGGTTGTGACCTTCCCTAATATTAATGAGGAGGTTCATTGATCTCTTCCAGCAAACACAGGTGGAAGCTCCCCCTTACAGCCAGGGACAGAAGGCTTGCTGGAGAGCAGCACAGTAGACACATGGAATCTCTCACCTAAGTTGCTGCCATTTGCTTCCACATCATCACTCTGTGATTAATACACAAGAACAAAACATGATGTCCTTGGCTGCCCACTGGTTACCCCTGCTACCACAAGCCGGTTACATCATACCCTGTTTGTTATTTACAATGGACTCACTGTTGCCTATTGAATTATTTCCAGTTGTATTCCAAGGATTGTTCTCTGTACATTGTAATAACCATGTACCACCTGTTTCCTCTCAAACTGGCTTGTAAGAGGACATTTATTTCACTTGTACCCAGTCATTTCCTAAAGCAGGGTTCATTGCTGGTCCACAGACTACTGTTTTCCAGAACTTTTTCTGATATTCTGGCAGTATAAAGCAGCCAACAGCAGCTGGTCACCCAGATCTGCATCCTCAGTACTCCCGTAGTTCCTGGTGTTAAAAGTACAAGGGGAGACAGGCTCTCAGGAAGAGATGATATGGGAATGCTGAAATGCAGCTGTAGGGCTAACACCTTGTGGGGTTCAGTATGCAAACATGGAATTGAAGTGGAACACACCCACCATATTGAACTCAGTGGGGAGAAGGTACTGCCTGGCCTCTGGAGCTGTGCAGCGAAGGCAACTGGTGACCCACATAGAAATTACCATTGCTTTAATTAATAAATGGCCTTAAACTGTTTTCCAAGTTTCATGTCCTGAGTAAAATCAAAGACAGTCTCCATGGATGCCTTTCCTAGCACAGCACTGTTCACAGCCAGTCTCTCAGTAAACATGGCTAGAAACATTTCTTACTACCCAGGGCTGGATCACAGCTGCCACTTCAGCTTGAGCTGGTTCCACCTCAGCTTCTTTCTCCTCACAAATGAGTATTGCTTAGAAAAGAAATACCATACAAGTGATAGACCATTCTGTGCCAAGGAATCATGAAGCTTTAGCTCTTAAAGTTACACTTGTAGTAGTTATAGGATGTCAGAGGTGAACTGATAAGCATTTATTTCCTAAATAGAAATGCTAGCAAGTTTTCTGAAAACTCTAATTGTTATAGATCACATGAAAATAATCCCTTTCTATTGGCACATGCTATCTCTCTGTGACAGTGCGAATGAACGAAGATAGATACACATTTCAGAAGGACACTGAGGAGGGGTTGGCAGCTTCATTGAAAACTGTGCATAGCTCTTTCAAAAGTAACTGATAAAGAGTACACACACTGAGGCAGCGTGGGGATTTGACTGCTACATATATTTTTAAAAGGATCTCTGTTTAAGATGATACATGAGACACAACACAATGTCAACCATTCTTTCAAGACAAAGGATCTAGATTTTAATAGGAGTTGGTCAGGGGAAGATGAAGTTTTGAATACATTCTGAAGTACTCTAGGCAATGTACACGTGGCAAAAGGTGCATGACAAATGTGAAGCAATTAAGTATATACATTATTACTCTGAATCTTGACTAGGACTCAAAACCTGTCGTGGCCCTCTCGTGATGCACTCCCTCTCCTCAGTGCACTTCTCTTCCCTTGTGTTCTGTAAGTGAGCAGTGTGGGTTTAGGCCTGAGCGATGCAATTATACAAAATCATAAAATCTTCTTCATAGAATAGGAAAGAGTTGGGGAAAAGTTTTGTATCAGACTCTAATTTTTTTAGTTTGTTTTAGAAGTCTTCAGTAATATTAGCCCCTCGCAAGGGCAATGCAAGTATCAGAAAGAAGCAAAACACAGATGTTTCGTATACACTTTAACTTTTGCGCCTTTGGAGGTAGGATCATTGCTAGAGCTCACTTGGAAAATATGCTTTTGAGAAAAGGACTTATGGGTTTTCTGAATGTTGAAGTTGAGCTGCTAGAACTGCTGGAGCCTCTACTTTCTGATCTAGCAGTTAGTACAGACTCCAAGCATCTTATCCCAGGTACTGGTAAGAAACTAAATGAACAGGTTAATGAAAATTTGTCATGCCAAATGTTTGTCTGGATATGGTGGATCTCACCTGGGAAACCTCAGCTAGATTTGTGTCTGCCATAAAGCCTTGCCAAGAAATTTAGTCTATCCAGGGTACTACCTGAACCGATCTGTACAAGCTGGTAACAGCATTTTCCACCTCTGCACATTTTGGAGACAAAAGCCAAGAGGGATACCAAGGTGTTTCTATGCTAAAACAATAGGTACTTAATACTATGTAAATTATAGGAATAGATACATATCTACTGAACTTTTACACTAGCTCAGCAGCCTAAACTGAGTTTAAATTTTCCAATTAATTTACCATATTCTCAGAATCCTCAATTGTCCTCGTTTCAGCCAGGATATGGTTAATTTTTGCAGCAGCCAGGAAGCGAATGGCCAGGATCCTGGGGTTATTCCTTACCACCCCAGGCCATGCCAGGGGGATGAAGGGGGATAACATTCATTTAGTTCTTCGTGGTGAAGCACTTGTGTGTGAATGGTTCAACTCTCTTGTACACTCTGCTATTGGTATTGCTGTTGCTGTTCATTTTCTTATTTCATTGCTGTTTCCAGACAATTGTTCATATATCAACCCATGATCTTTACCTCTTTGTGCCTCCAATTCTCCTCTCATCCCAGTGCAGGGGTGGCGGTGAGGTAGGAGAAGGGAGCGAGTGGCAGGAGGTCTGAGTTTCAGTGGGAACACTAAATTGAGGAATACCGTTCCTTAACCACAACAACCATGTATCTCAAAGTTTTAGCCATTAAGAATTACAGTGCACAGCTTCCCAGCCTTCTCTATGGCCTGTCACAGATGTACACTTTATCTTCATACCAGTAACAGCTCTGTGTCCTTTGATCTCATTCAGTTTTTCTGCATCTCTTTCACAGGACATGACTACATCAGTCCTAAACCCTACCACTGTCATCTTATTTCCAGCCAAACCTAGAGCAGGATGAGCCCTCCCAAAAATTCCAAACTGTCATGGGTTTCTGTGGCTGGATTTTGGTAGAAGGGGGAGCTACCAGGATGGTTTCTGTTAGAAGTTTCCAGAAGAACCCTCTGTCCTGTGGAGCCAAAGACATCTAGGTCCAGGAGGGTCTTCCTCCTGATGACCAAGGCCAAGCCAATTAAGAATCACAGTCACACCTCTGTGATAACATATTTGAGAATTTAGGAGTTTTGTGCAGTTGAAAATTCCAACCATGGGATAACAACACAGAGAGCAATGTTGGAGAAGGAGAAGCCCCATGGGAGCAGGGTGGGGAAGGACTCAGAGCTGTGGCTCCCCTGTAGCCCGTGGTGCAGCCCATGGTGGAGCAGCTGTGTCCCTGCAGCCCATGGGGAAGCATAGGGGTGCAGACACCCAACTGCACCTCAGGGAGTGACCCACAGGACAAGAGCAATGGCAGAAACAACACCCAAGTGCAAATCCCCCATTCCCTGTTCCCCGACACTGCTGGGAGGAGGGAGGAGGTGGGGTGGAAGGTGTTTTAAAGATTGTTTTATTTCTTACTCTTCAGCTCCTGCTAGTAATAAGTATTATAGCTACTGTGAGTCTGTTTTGCCCTTATCTCGATTAGCTGGCTTTTTTCCTTTCTTCCCTTTCCCACAGGGAAAGGGGGAGCCCTGGAGATTGGGCAGACAACAGGTCAAAACTGCGACACAAACAAATTCTCCATTATTACCACTTATATCAAGAAAACTGCAGACACCCATATATTCATCCAGGCCTTGGGTTATCCAACTGAAAATGAAGACAAGAGAAAGCTGGTGAGACCCTTCAGTTGGCCACCTGAGTTACATTAGAACTGTTCCTGAGCAGCTGAAACAGGATCAGGCAAGAAAGCTGTGACAGTGATACTGAGTGGATGCTAAAGAAACAGTTAGGCATATCTAGTCTAGATATACAGTCTATGAGAGGATTCAGTAGCAGGGACAGAAGCAGAGAAGAGGGGAAATAACTACTAAGGAGGTTAGCCAGGAATGGAAAACTAGCTGTTTAAATTACTGTTTATTTTCAGGATTAGAAAACATAATCTGGCCTATCAAAATTGCACCATGACTAACAAACAGAGATAATTTGAAGAGATACTGACTATTATTTTGCAGGTCAACTTGAAGAAAAATATGTGTACACACTAAAAAGAAAATAAAAACACCATTACAATTAAAATAATCTTAGGTCTAATTTAATTAACACAGACTAAGTGAGAAAGTCTCTGAAGACTGTATGAGTAACTGTGTAGCAGGAATTAATAAGTGGAACATCAATTTGACCAAGAGAATAGGAAAAAAAAAGTCAAGGCAAATTGCATCAAATCCTTTTACAGAGGGTTTTTTCATCCACTGCTACTACCCACATCTCTACATCACTAACCACTGCAAATGTCATCATTTTTTTCTTATCTATGCCATGTGAAGCTACGAGTAAATGTGAAATAAAATACATATGCCTTATCTAAGCATATACATCCAGCCAAAGCTGCCATAGAGTACACAGGGAAGAACACATCAGAAGGTACTAACTGTGCAGATATCAAGATTTAAAGCTGCATTTTCACGTGCTCAGTCCACTCTACTATGCCGCCTCACTCTGAGCTATTGCATCATTCTATTTTCCCTTGAAGCAAGCTATCTCATCAATTTAACATTTGTGTATTTATATCTCATCTAAAAATACCTGTAAACATATGTGTATAAATACTGTACCCAACCTGCCCATCAGCCCCAGTCACCTCCCACCTCCTGCTCACTAATAGCACAGTCCTGCATCACCTCCCACTCAGCCCAGAGATCCTCTGCGAGCTGCTTTCGACATACTCACAGCTATATATATTTGTGAACACGATAAAACCCTTCTGCAAAGTAAAGACAACATCTCTCTTGCAAGAGGTACAATGCATTTTAGAGTCATTCCTTTGCTCTGTGGGTTTTTTTACACTGTATTATGTGCTAAATTTGCATATACATGCATGTCTGCAACTCATCTAGTTTGAAGAAGCATATACCACTAAGGAAAGAAAAACAAAACAAAAGATAAAAAAAACCCAAACAAACAAACAAAACAAACAAAAAAACCCAAGCAAACAAAAAAGCTCAAACAAAACAAAAAACAAACCCACAAACACAAACCCCAAACCAACCACATTTGGATAAGAAAAAAATATTTTTCACGTAATAATGAAATCCTGATAATTCTGCACTACCAGTAAAACTTACCAAAAAAGAGAATGCATTTATGGTTTTTTGCATAGGGGTAGATTTCTCAGAGTAACTGTATTCCTCTGTGGAAAGACAGTCTTAATTATTTGTATTCTATATGTTCTGAGTCAGTGGCTAAATGCAATCATGGTTAGGGATTCCCAGTGATTGCCATTTATCCATTCCCAATACAGCACAGATACATTCCAAAGCTATCATAGAAAGATTTTCACATGATGCAAATTTTTCATTTACTTCTACTTTTCTTGTGAGGTTTTTCAGTTGTTTAGTATTTAGTCTCATCATAAAGAGTATTTCATGATTCAAGCTGATTTTTCTTGCTTAAGTTCATCCAATCATTCTAAAATAAGAATTCCCCTATCTCGGAATTTGCCCTTTTCAAGTGCATGTTAACAAATATCATAACCTTTTTGATCTATACTTTTTATTTGGCCAAGTTATACATAGCAATTTCTTTTCATGGTCAACCAATTGCCTTAATCTCTAACTTGTCTCTAGTGGGTTGAATTAGGGCTTAATTCATCTAAGGTATTCCTTCAATTTAAAGAGTTTGGCATTCCTTTTCTTGTGGATTTAAAAGGTGTTCATGAGGTACAGCTGGAAATATGGGAAAGATTTTAAAACTCCCAGTGCAAGTTAGGCTTGAGATCCTTTTAGAAGAGTTTGCAAATGTGTGTGGGCTACAGCATTTCAGTGTTACATGGATTTACCTGGTGCAGAATGGTGTTGCTTATAAGAAGTTTAACAAACTCCCTATGATTGATGGAATGGTAATTGCTCATTGTCCGATTGGCTGTCACATGAACACCACAATCAAGAGATGGTCTCTCACTCAAGTCTATAATACCAGCTTTGTAACCAAAATTCAAACTCTGGAATTAAATTTTCAGATAATTGGACCTTTATTTATACCTGCTAAGTGATACTCTGTTTTTCTGGCAGGGGCAGCGAAGAACTTCCTCCTATGGCTGTTTCCCTGCAGCAGTCTTATTGCCAGTTTATGATGTGATATACAGGATGTTCTAGACAGAAATGACTCCTTACAAGAAAAAAAAAAAACCTCTTGGTGAGGAAAAGAAAAATATACCCAAACTTTTAACACTCTATACCTCATAAGTTTAAAATATCTAAATATTTTCTGAGAACAAGACTGGGTTTATACTAGTACATCTCCAGCCTGAAGAGTCAGCAATAGTGTTCATCTGAACATTAGGCAGCTATTTTAAAAACACCAATTAGTCCTGGTATCATATTACTCACCAAAAACTTATTTCCAACCAGAGAGTTGTTTCATTGGGATTTTTAGATGTCAAGTTTCTAAATATCAGAAATTACCAAGAAAGCTAACAAAAAATACATTGCAAATCAAAAAAATACCGTAACTATCCCCAGTAAAGAAAAAGAAATAAATTCCTTTGAGGTCCTTTAAACTCCTCTCCTGCTTCCCCTTAGAACTCAACTAATCAGCTGCCATTTAGAGGTGTCCAAGTACAGGTCTGCAGGATACCAAACCTGATAAAACCAAGGTATTTTCTGAAGATCTGCGCAGGAAACATAATATAGATTGTCATATGAAGTGGCATGAAGACAAAGTACACATTCCAGCATCAGAGGCAAAAAAATATAGGAAAACATATTAATTATGTGTGTGCTTTCAGTGAAGACAATAATAAATACAGACCAGCATGTAGGCAGCAACAAAACTCATGAGGATTATTTGTACACTGGTGTAAAGTTAAACTAATTAATTAATTGCAATTGATATTCAGATGCATCATCCTCAATAGGATAATGCCAGGATTTAGTTAACATGGACGTTTGTTTGAACTGTATTTCTATCAAAGAATCAAGACCTGTCTTAAAAATTAAAAGTAGTAGTTTCTCCAAACAAAAATATTATTGCAATGTGAATAGCAGTTAATTTTGGGGGGAAAAAGAAAATTTGTTTAGTTGTAAGCAAAGTTCTAATTCAAACAAATTTCCATATTCTACTGAATACAATTGTGAAAGGCAGACAAGGTAGGTTTCAGAAATTATAGGTGAATACAACACCAAAGAAACCATGCTGTTACAGGGGAGATTGACTTTTGCCACATTGTAAAAGAGGTAATTTTCTGTTTATAGCATTTTTCACTTTCTCTTAGTACCACGAAGTTCTCATACATCCCAGAATATTTCCACTGCTTAGAAACAATCATAGCAAATAGCCAGAAATGATGGTTGCATTGCTGAGTGACCCTTTCCCTTAAGTTATTACAGAATGTTGCAGAGCACACTGTACCAGATGACTATAAGAACGCAGTCCTTGAGTTTTATTAGCCGTTGACTAATTAATTAATTCCCCTAGCTCAGGTAGAGATCCAAACCCACCACTTTGCTCTGTAAGAAACAAAGGTGTCACACTTGCACTCAGAGGTCAGTCACCGGGAATTAATGGAAGCCTATGGGTACCAACTGGCAACAAACGTGCAGTCATTCTCATTTCTCCTTTATAGCTGCTGTTCCAAGTTCCACACTAAGCCTACTTTTGCATTTCTCAGTTGCCATCCTTTAAAATATGCATGGAATGCCACACTTAAGCTTATACACATCAAGAAGTTCTGTCCATAAAGGATAGTGGGAGTTCCATCTGTAAGTCTTCGCAAACTACTGTGATAATCAGTGCTAATCACCCGTGTTTCCAATGCAGTCAATATAAATAATTCCACAAACAACATTTGCAAAGTTCTGACATGTGGCAAATGTTCGGTAGCTATGTTTAGCACATGCTGGATAATCCAAGTTCTTCATACACGTTAAATTAGTAATTTTGACTCATGATAAAAAGGGAAAGAAAAAAAAAAAGGGGGTTAGAATTTGTTTCAACTATAAGAGGAAAGATGTGTGTCATGCAAGAGGGCTAAAAACCTAGAGGAAGAGGTGCTTCCGTAATATAACAAGCAAGGTACTTTTCATGCTGCCAGTGTTATTACTAACACCTTTCTGTTGTTGAGCACAGAGGAACCTTTGGGTAGTGCATCACTGCTACAGTTGTTCCTACGTCATCCTCACTGAAGATGTAGAAAGGAAATGCATTAGTTGATATACAACTGTCAGAATAGCCCCTTAGGGAAAGAGCAGACCTGCTTAATGTTATTCCTTATGAAGACTTCGATACTTTCCCCCAAACGTCTGTAGCTTTTATTAGCAGAAATTCTGGTATTTGCTCCCTTTGGGGAGGAAATGCTCAGTTGTTTCTCCCAGAGAAAGTGTCATGGTTATATTTATGTTCTTCGGTGAAAGTAAAGTGACAGGAAAATTAAATATCTTCCTACTAAAAGCTCAGTTTTATGTTGCATAAATTTGAATATTTTATCTGCTAATGCTACTACAGAGCCTTATGCTTTCCAGCTATGATGTTTTCTCCTCTTATGCAGCACAACCACTCAAATATTAGACCAGTGAGAAGAATG
Organism: Formicarius rufipectus; assembly: GCA_013399695.1. Classification (NCBI taxonomy): domain Eukaryota; kingdom Metazoa; phylum Chordata; class Aves; order Passeriformes; family Formicariidae; genus Formicarius; species Formicarius rufipectus. The sequence continues at coordinate 95,200 of VXAU01000756.1, forward strand.
TTCGCCTGCCATGGGTCATGGGAATTGTAATCCAAAGAAAACTTAGCAGCAAACTTATCTCTTTAAGGTGCTTCAGCACAAGACTCACAAAAATTAGAAGTGCCCACAATGCTGTGGGCATTCGTTCTCTCCTTTCCTCCCCCACCCACCCAAAAGAAAAGAAAACAAACAAACAAACAAAACTAAAAATTGTAGATGCAAGTCTGAAACTTTCTGGAAAAAAAATGTGTTTTAAGACACAGGTGAATACTAGTCATGTTATTATTATGATTATTATGATGGCATTTGATGAAAAAAAGAAACTGAGTCATTAAGGAGAGTATTTGCTCAGGGTCAACCATTGATGTGGTGACAAAATGAAAAGCTGTGCCAGCCAGGAAAGAGACAGAAGGTTGGGGAGAGGAACTGACTGTACGAGTCACAATTCTGACCATCTTCAACAGGTTTGGAACCACATCATAAACTTTGTCCTCATTCAAAAGCGAACAATTACTTGGGGCGGGGGTGTGGGGAAATGACCAGGTAGCAAAAAAAGCTGCCAGTGAGCAGAGTTGAGGTGGCTATTTCAAGGGACAAAGTATTATCCCCCAAGAGTCTCTGCCTTTATTCCTCTGAAAAGCTTTTGGCTTGATCTTTCTTTTGTCCAGCTGCTAGGCAGCTATTTAGATGAACACAAATGCTCGACAGAGACACAAACCACAAACGACCAGCATTCCTCATGAGTATACACACACATATTATCACAAGAATCCTACTACAACAAGCAGGCAGAAGCACAGCTGGGTAATACTACATCAAGATAACCTTTTCTTATGCAGTGTGGCAACCTAAACGTTCTGTAAAATATTTGCTTTCATGTGCACGTGTATTCGGTCATTTTCGTTCCTTGTGTCTAATATAAAAAGTGGATTCAGTCCAGAGGTACTGAGCCGTGGTAGAAATTCCACAGATTCCCCTCTCCTGCAGGATCTCAGAGTGTTAGTAAACATACCAGACAACCAATCAGTCAGGCTACAGTAACACACACATCTCCAGAAGGCAGTGAGAAAGCCTTAAATAAAACATAGTACCAGCCTTCAGTGGAGTGCATTGAGACAAATGCCAGGGATGTGAAAGGTGTCGCTGGGATTACCAATGACGTGCTAATGGTTGTTCAAGCAATCTCTGTGCCTCCTTCTCTCTGACTCACTGGCTCCCTTTGGAGGCTTCTCTCACGTCATTAAGGGACTGAGGGTTATTCACAGATCACTGACTAAACGCAAGCTTTAGCTTTCCGCCTGCATTCCCCTGGTCCTGTGAACGGGACTGAGGTCACTGCCAAGCAGCCTTTGAGCTTTTCATCAATAGATTCAACGAAAAAAAACCAACCAAACAAAACAAAAACTGGAGTGCCTTCTGTTCACCCGTTTCTGTCTCCCACTCCATTCTCCACCCCACACTCCTCCCCCCAAATCAGTTCTGTTTTTTTTCTGTTTTCCCCAAAGGGTTAAAAATTCCCCTGATCACAGCAAGACCTGTTTTATGGTTTCTGACTCTTTCCAGAGGCTTCTGACTAATAATGCAAGATCTAATATATACATAAAGCTCCTAAGTTTTCCACAAGAATCCAGCTTCAGGATAGTTACGAAAGAAATGTTTTGTTACTACTAGAAACAAGTAAGCCACAAGTCAGCCTAACTATTTTGTTATACACCTGTTTCTCATTACATTTTCGAGGGTGCCATGGTGCTTTCTCACGTCCTTTTTATACCATCACCTTGGTAGGAAGCACTGCAGGCACTACCAGTGCCGTGTTTGGGACTGAAGTCCCTTCCAAGTTGCTGTTTCACTCCTTCTAGTGCTATATTGTTGGTGGTTTTTTAAATTGGATTCCATGAGTTATTTATCTTTTCATTGTAACTATTAAGTTAAGGCAATATATTCCCCAAATGGGGCAGGCACAAAATATTACAGATGCAGATATTGTTGCATTGCTTTAGTGGTGCCTTCAACTCACCACAAAGTTTTTTCCCCTTTCCGTGTGGAAATAACCTGTGTTGCAAAAAATAAATACATTTATTCCCACTAAGGTAACTGCAACAGTACTATGGGACTGTAATGAGTATAATTAGAATCTACACAAATAGTATAGTATTTATGCACTTAAGAAAAAAAAAAAAAGATTATTTTATAAAATAATACAAAAACTCAGGACTAAATCCTGTTTTCAATGAACACAATAAGCTATTAATCTGGCTTCAGCACACACAAGCAAACATATCATAAGTGCACTCTTATAGCTTTACACATCATATTTCTCACAACATCATGTGTAGTTGTCCCTATATTGCCTTGTCTCCATCTGACTTATTCTCTTTCTATTGTTTTTATCCAGGTGCCAGTTTTTCACCTGCAATCCTCATCAGATATTGTGATATTCCAACAGTCCAGAAGTCACCTTTTCCTACTGACAGCCCTCTTAAACAGAAGCAAAGTCCTAGGCTTACTTCAGCATGCTCTAGTATTCCCAGATTGCTCAGCTGATTTATCACAAAAGCCTATTCCCTCACACTTGATGTCACAAAACAAGATTAGTATCTTTCTCCAGAGGTAACAATTTCCGTTGTTTGCCAAGAACTTTTGATTCAGGAGGTAAGTTCATTATACGATAACTGTAAAAAGGGTTGGAATCAGGCTATACAGACTCAAAAATAAGGGAGGACCTGGAAAATAAGAAGAGGAAGGATAGCACTAAACTTCATCTGCTTGAGCCTGTTTGTCTGCTAATGCTGACATGTTCCACTGAACATGTCTGCTCCACTGAAAAGGAGACAAAAACCTAGAGGTCATCTGGTCAGCAGGAAAAACACTCAGGTCTTCAACATGTTAAACCACTAAAGAAAAAATTTCCAGATTGTATTTCTTAGCACCCCAGCACAGCCTATTAAATGTGGCAATGAAGCAGACTGGGAAGGATTCTATTTTTCATCTCCTACAAAGCACTCTGCAGAAGAAAATTACCGTGCCAAGTTCTCAGTTTACATTTTGTGACAGGGTGATGCTCTTAAAAATTAGTTGTACCCTCCACTGAAAATATAGTTTTCTGCTGTCATGACTAAATCTCCTGAAATAACAAGTCAGTTTATTTTCACACCCTACAGTTCTCTGTGGTAAAGAAATTCCAATATATTTTTGTCTTTCTTCTTCCTATTTTCAACATTTGTGACACTTCTACTTTATAAGATAAACATTTGAAAAAGAAGATGTCTCCACACTACAGAAACACACACTTTTATCATGCTGGCTTTTAAAAGCAAAGTTCAGTTCTGAAAAGGGGAAGAAATCACATAATCAGAAAATGACTTTGGTTAGTCCTATACATGAATTATTCATGTTCTATTTTATAGTCCCCTTTATTCTCCAAGAAATATCAAATGATTCAGCAAGCCTATGATTTTCTGTGTTAATCAGATGTCTGACACTATACTCAGGCCTGATGATAGGCCAAAAGAGAAAGAACTTCTTTATGTGAGTTAACTGCAAAGACTCTTGATGAATCCCACTCAGTTGCATGTCTTCACGTAATAAGATGTTCAAATGCAGCATAATTACATCCGTGAAAATGGAAAATTCCATCTAATGATTTATAGCCCAAACACTAAGACATCGAGGATATTTCCACCAGAACTGTCATGTACAAAATGAACTATAGTTTTCAAATAGTTTTTTAAAAATAGTATCGCTATTTTACTTCTTTCTTTCAAGTCCATTAACACATCTATCATAGACTACAGTTTCTTTTTCCAGTATGTTTCACGCATCAGCACTATCTATAGTCAAGGACAAGGATATATACATATATGTTTAAATATGTCATCATAGGGCATAACAGTCAGGTTATCTTTATATTAATTCAGGGGGGGAAAAAAAGCCAACTTTCTGGTTTGTTTGTTTCTTATCATCTAACCTGCTAAGGGCCTCATTACATTATGTTTTACAAATCCATTAACAATACTGAAAGACAGAATAACACAGCGTATTTGTCCAGAACAACACAGAAAATCTCTAGAATGGCCTACATAGTTATATAGATGTGTATATGGTCTATATAGCCAACTCTGAGTCAGAATCTTCCAAATCCCTCATCTTCTGTTCATCCTTTCTCTCTCATTTTGATGGTTACAAAAATCCTTATTTCCACATCTGCCAGTACTTGGTAAAAATTCTTTAGTTATAGGTAATAGTAGACCTTCACCACCTAAGGAAAAATTGTTATTTTTTATCAAGAGAAGTAAAAAATCAGCTATAAATAATAGCTTTTTTTTCCCACAGATCCTTTTTTTCCTGTACCACACAGGAAGATTTTTGAACAGCAAATGCAAAAGAAAAACACTCTCATGTCAGAATAAGAAGAAAGTTCACAGTTACAGCTCAACTAATCTAAATCCCACCGTGTTCATGGAAGGATGTTTCGTCACAGCCCAGTTCATGCCATACCCTTGTCTGCTTTCTTTACACTTGATGAAGCAACTGAACCCAGTCACCACTTTGATAACAGCATGATTTTATATTAGATCAGCTGAGTATGTCACACAGGAAGGCCAGTAAACCGCCACAATCAGCTTAAAATTCATTGTCTAGGTTTTATGAAAATCAAACTATGTCCTTGACTAAGCAGGGTGCTTTTCTAATGCTGATATTTAAATTAACATTTTTATGTGGTATAACTTCTGAGATAGATATGATAGATCATGCAGATTTTGAAATGTCATTGAAAAAAAATGCACCTCCCTTTCATCTAATTTTAAACCATGTTATAATATTTGTAATTTCCTATAACCTACATAGGGTAAAATAGTAATATAAGAACCTAGCTATACTTGAAAAATAGTAAATAACTAGCAAGGAATGACAGGTTACTGCAAAGAAAAAGTAGCCCAGTATGATTATCAACTAGGGTTTCATTGTTGTTGCAGTATCTCCTGCCTACTGAAAATAACTTGTGATTAAATAACTTTTTCACATTAAAATTAGAAAACATTGGGCTATAAAATGCATGATTAAAAAAAGAAATAAAATATTTTACATTACTTGTAATAACAGGCTAATCAACTATTCAAGGCCTCAGAGCAGATTCAATTTGATTTTTTCATTAGGGCCTCTATGCACCAGCAACATGCTTATGAAAATAAAAATAATGAAAGTCAGTTAACACTGAATTTCTAATGATCAAGCACAATTCTGGGGGACAGAATACCACAGATATGGAGTGACTGAACCAAGCAGATTACCCATACACCACACGAGGGGTGGAAGATGAAGACTTAGATTGCAATGTGACAAGAGTAAGCCCTGGGGCACTAGACTGAAGTGTGTGTGTCTCAGGTGCAACTTTCTTGCTTAGCATCTGAAGCATCTCCAGGAAGGAGATGAGCAGGAAAACAAGGCACTCTTATGAGTAAAACCCAACCCATACACATAATAAGTAGTGTATGTGGTTTTTGACTATGCCCTTTTTGCCTGCTGGGTGGCTGAGCTGCACACAGCAGCTACTCTGGGACCACCCTAAATTGCAAATCCTTTACTGTAGGCAGAGTAAAGAGCATAAGGAACTAAAATACAGTCAAAAGCAATCACTCCCCTGCTTAATTTGCACAGTTGGTACAACAGTTGTGTTGCATTAGTTACCGATTCGTTGTTGGCTGGAGGGCATCGTGGTCTTGGCTGAACTGACTGATCAGCAAACAAGTACACTGAGAACAAAAGTTTGCAGCAGTGGCTGGTAAGGCCTGACAGCACTAATTGCCTTTCAGTGGCTGGTTATGGATTAAGAAGATGCTCAGCATAGCATCCTCGAGGCACCATCAGTTCTGAGAAAAACAAACAAATGACTAAACAAGTGAGTAGTGGCAATTATGGAGAAGAATAATGAAAATTAGCAGAGTAAGTAACTCGTGAGAAAGAACACAAAATATATATACAACATGTATTTTCTTTAATCTTTTAAAACCATCACTGCAATGCTAGCTATGTTATGTTAATTAATGACACTACAGCTCACGGCTATGGCATTTCTTGGCAAATTGTATGAAACAGATGTCTGAGCCTGAAGACACTGGCTTCTAGTTTTCCCCAAAATAGTGAGCTGTTAGCATTCTTTCTGCTGCTAACATATTGAAATCTGCTGCCATTTTCTCTTCTGTTGTCTCAATGTTAAATCACAAAATACATTGTTGGTTGGCTGAAAGGGGGTAGATGTATTAGTCCAAACTAACAAGAGAAAAAATATTAATTGAGACATGAAATTACTCCCTTTCACAGCACTGCTGCTCTCCAAAGAATGTTATACTAAAGGAGAGGTTAGTGGAAATATTTTCGGCAACTGAAGAACAAAACAGGATAGTGTGTGCAAAGCACATATAACAATCAGGAACACCTCAGGAGGGGTGTTCAGTTCTATGTTTTATTAGTTTATTTTGTTGCTGCTAAAGCTACTTGGAAATTGAAAGCCTATTTTCCAAAACGACATATAGTTGTACTTTAATAATCTTTGTGGGTTACTTCCAGCACAGGGTTTTCCATTCTATGATCTCTCCATCAGATATTAGAGAGTGTGCTCAACACCTCCTTTTCATTATTGAAATTATGTTCTTAAAGTATTTCAGAAAGAACTTTTTAGGTGTGTCTCAAAATCCACTATCAGACAAGCAATGATGAAGATCACCATGGCCTAGAATACATCATCATCCTACTAGAAAACACTAATAAACAAAATATGCCAACAAAACAAGACCTGTCTGTACATGCTGAAGAGATGCTCTCAACTGCACTGGTTTAAATGAAATATTTGTGTGCTGGTTTTTTACTGTCTTCGTAGTAGCTGCTATGGGGGCTATATTTTGGATTTGAGTATTACTATTTGTGTTAATAACACAGAGAGGATTTCATTTTTGCTGATCAGTGGTTTCACAGAGTGAGAGTCTTTTCTGGCTCCCACCCTACCAGTGAGGGAGGCTGAAGGTGCACAAGAAGTTGGAAGGGACACAGCCAGGATAGCTGACCCCAACTGATCTGAGGGATATCCCTGAATATATGGGGTCTTGCTCAGCATATAAAACTAGGGGAAGAAGGAGGAAAGGGGAGATATTTAGTGATGGTATTTGTCTTCTCAAGTTACGTGTTATGGAGCTGGGCTGAACTCCTGCTTGCCCATGGGAAGCAGGAATTAATTCCTTGGGGGTTTTTTGCTTACATGTGCAGCTTTTGCTTTACCTATGAAACTGCTTCAACCTTTAAGTTCTCTCACTTTTTACCCTTCCATCTCCCCCACTGTCGGGGGAGATTTAACTGTTGTTAAATCACAACAGTTTGTTTCTTTAAATTTGCATATTTGACATAGTAACTTGATAACACTAAGCTGTTTAGAACCATGCTGTACTGTTTTAGCTTAGATTTGCCATGCTGATCTCTACAAAGCAGAGAAATATTTGCTAGGAGAAATATTCCCACTTAGAGAATATGCCAAGCAATAATTACATGGGAAAACTTCAGCCAGCTACTCTGTTTTGTAGAACTTTGGCAAAACTGTTCAGTGACACTGTTTTCAGTTCTGGGAATTTTAAATTCTAAAGCTAAGAAAAGATATCATGAACTCAGAGAAGAGCTTGAAAGGAACTGGCAGAGAGAGAGGATAAAAAATAAAAACTCAACAAGTCCTTTGGTGAACAATAGAGGGAGTTCTAAGAAAACTGAATTATGTGGGTTCTTCAGATATTTGAGTGGTATAGTTAATGAGCAGGACTATTTAACACTGAAAATTGTGTAATTCAAAGTGATTTGGTGAACTTCATAAATCCAAAAAGATGTAAGAGATTAAGAACACACACACAAAAAATCTAGTAGTCAAAAATTCGAAGGGCATCTGAATTCAAATGCAAAAACCTGTCTCTAGGTAATGCACAAGGCTAGAATGCAGCAGATCTGAACTCACTTATCAGGTCTGTGATATATATTATGAGTAAGCCCAGGAGCAGCTCACCTTTCTTCGCTTCAGTTGTGCTTTGCTAAAAAGGGGATATTGGTATGGCCACTTTCTCAATCTTTGTTTTATCTATTTACACTGTAAAGCCTTCAGGGGGAAAATTACTTCAAGCTATCTGTTCATAGACTACATTGCACAGTGGGATCCTTATTTCACTTGAGTTTTCTGATTGCTGCCATAATACAAATAATAAATGATAATGTATTAAGACCACCAAAGAATAGCTCTCCACTTTAATAAATGTAAATCCTCACTGGAGATAGTTAAATCTACTCTGGACTTAGAAATAGAAAATATATTTCAGGGAATAATCCTGTACCAGTAGGGGCACAGCTGACCTATTTTTATCCCTAGCTCCATGAATCACGGAAGTTAAAATGGACGTATTACAGTATCAAATGTCTATTTTGAATGATATAATAGAAGGAGAAATCTTTTGAAGCTCCTTTTCTTTCAGGCACAGCACTCTACATATTAAGCCCAGTGTAAGGTGCTTATCTTTGAGATATGGAATAAAAGCTGTTGACCTTTTAAACATAAAATCTTGGTGAGCTTTGGTATGGCTTGATCTAATTATATTATAATGGGTATAAGGTAATCTCTTATGTACGCTGTCTAGACACATCATCTCTTATCAGAAATCTCAGGGAAAAAATTGGACCTATAGCAAAGCAGTGATATACCAATCTTTGTTGAAAGACCAGGATGCCATGGCTTCACAACAGACAACAAGAGATGCATGACATTGCTAAGCAACGCTATGAGCTAGGGAGGTTTTCTCTGGCTTCGTATGGTGTGGTAGTTAAGGAAGTTAGAGCAAGAAAAGAAAGACAAAAAAACAACCAAATGAAGGGAAGGGAATCATAAAAAAAGCAAATGAACAAATGGAAAAGCAGGAAAAATAAGTGTGAACACTAAGGTGAAGGTAGCATATCAAAATGGCTCTTTCAGGAAAGCCAAAATAATACCATTTTGTAATTAAAAAGTAATAAAAATCAATATCATTACCAATGGATTTCCCCAGCTAAACTTCCATCATTCTATATTCCTTTAAACTTTGTAATCACACATGGGTTGGAAAGGGCATGTTAAAGTAAACTATGCTTTAAAGGAAATCACCATTTGTTAAAGCTCTTCTCTTGCAGGTAGGCTAGAGAATGTTTAAAAACTAAACAAGTGGGTTCAAATGTGGTTGACAGAAGGTTTAAACATTTCAAAGAATAAAACATTCTGATAAATGGTAAAAACATTCTCTTTGACAGCTTGACAAGTTATTTGCACACCAGAAAGCTGAGCTGCTTATTTGTCTCCATCTTTTCTCTCCATAAGATTAATTCTCAGATGATAATAGGTTTGTCTCTACAAGTATATGCTTCTGTGTTTTCTTGTTTTTCAATAGAAGTATTTTCAACCTCTCATTTAACCCCCACAGAGCCAGCGTTGTTGAAAGTCTTCCAACCAAAAGAACCTCAGCAGATAACTTGGGAAAGTATGACCTGAATTGTTCCTGAATACAATCAGATCCATGTTCACGTGCAAGCTGATCTAGTCTAGAACAAAGGCATCATACCAGAAGGCTTTTAATCTAATTATTAAAAGGCATAAACTCCTCCTTCTAAATAAGGTCATCTGATTCCCTTTTCCGACTCAGATTATTCTTCTGTTCTTTCTGAGGTCTCTGATTCTTGTGCAACTTTTGTCTTCTACCAAAGAAATTACATTTGGTAAAAGATTAATGAACAGTCCCAATCAATCTCTCATTCTACACTGAGGAGGTGTTTTGTCACCTTGTCTACACATAACCCCTTTCAGGGAATACCTTCTGACCTTGTTTTTCCTGGAGTGCTTCCCAGATAAACTAAAGCTATCACAGAGATGACAACTAGACTACTGTCACTTAACTCTTTGAGGATTGGAGAAATCCTTCTCAACACTTGATCATATGATGCAAAAGCTGATGTTCAGTATTTGTCATTGTGATCTAAATAGTTAAAAAGATCATCCAAAATAAACCATTTAAGATGTCATTGCAGAAATCATTAGGTGTCCATAATCATCACAGCAGTTAAAACAGTCACCTATCACTGCTCCCCCACTTGGCAAACATTTTTTCTAAAAATAAACAGCTTTATTACTGAAAATTGAAAAGCATAGATTAGAAAACAATGTATCTATTTGACACAGGAGTCTGTATCTTCATATCTTATTTGAAATCAAGTAAGCCTGAGTTTCTGGTTTTCTACTGCTTTGTAAATGTGCAGCAAGAACCACATGACTTTAACTGCCTCAAAAAAGAGCATCAAGTACAGACTAAAAAAGCCACAATTTCCATACCATTAAACTGTTTTCTATCTGATTCATTAACAGGAGCAAAAGTAATCTTAGTAAACAAGGAGCAATTATGATCAGACTCTGGGCTGCAAACCTGTAAAACAGTGCTACTGATGAAGCTGTCACTTCCTGAATTATTTTTGTGAGAGCACAACTCTTTCTCCACAGTTTTCCAAGAATTTCCAGTCCTTAAGTGCTTGCAATGAGTATTTCATTTCACAGTGTCTGTCAGCCCAGAAGTTGTAAAATTATTCTTTTCATCTTAATGAGAACATGTTTCTTATCTCTATGCTAATGGCTTAAAAATATGTTCTATGAGACTAAGAACTCTCTACTTGCGTATCTGGCATGATTATTCAGGATTTTAAGCATGATATATTTAGAGAAGCTTTTACTTTCTGGTTAGAGTGACCCCTATCTTTTTGTTTTGTTTTGGTTTTGTGCCACATGCTTTTAAATCTCTCACTAATACTGAGTGACATCAGAGAGAGTTATCCCTTAATGAAGTCCACAAGAAACTCGAAATACTTTAGCCGCTTGGTTCAGTTTGGGAAATGAGAAGCATTTTTCGACCACAAGAGGGAGCTCAGATTGTTCTGTTACGTCCACCAAAATGTGTAGAGGTACACAGGAGAATTAGCTTTAAATCAATTTGATATCGAAATGAGAAAGGTCATCAGATATATTTTAATAAGCAAGATGGTTACAGATGCAAGTTTGAATTCAAATCAATCTTAATTAAAGACTTTTTCAGTGAAACCAAAGTTGTTCTAGATTTTGTTCAACAACATAAAATGACACATTTTTAACTATATTTTTGATAGTAAAAAGATTTAAGAATCATGCTGATACTCTTCTGTGAGTAATTCCATAGTTTCAGTGAGACCACTTAAAGGATGGCAGATCTCTGCCGTGATGACTGATGGCTGTGAAATTCATCCTCGCTCTATACATAACAATATACAAGTGCTAATGTTCCTAGAACAAACCTCCCATTCCCTATCAAGTTCTACCATGTGTAAATTGCAATAGCAGTAACAGAGTTCTTTGAAGTCTTAGAATGCTTTTGAGCCTTCTATCATCAAAATGTAAGAATTACCAAAAGAGCAACGTGGAAAAAGATAATGAGCTTGATCTGAAGACAAAACATATTGGTTTCTGTGCCTGCAGCCAAAAAAGACTTACTCCTGTGCAGCCCAAAGAAATATGCTCCAGAAAGCTGTGAAAGGTGCTGTAAACACATGCAAAGTGAATTACATAACCAAAATCTGTCCTCCTCCATGGCTGGACTGTTTCCTGAAAACAATTTTCTGGTCTTTGGACCTGTTGAATTCTAAAGGTCCAGAACAAAGAGACTTTTATCAGTTCCCATGTTCTCCAAATTTCATATTTAAAAACTGTTGGGATGTTTTCTGGCACACAGTCTTCTCTTTTCACTGTCTATTTTCATCTCATTCCTCATTGGCCTACACAATTTGACAAACAATCCCACTCCCTTCTTAGTGGTTACCTCTTGAAACAGTGAGGTCTTGCTCGTTTTTCCACACACATCCACACACAAATGCACTTGAAGGGCCCTGGAGCTGTGGATGATACAAGCTGGATATCGTAACTGTGAAGCATCAAGAAATTGATTCAAGCACAAAATTAAGTAGGAGATGTTTGAAGTATATATAAAAATAAATATATGTATATACATATATATATATATATAGTGAAAGAATTTCATGTATGGTTTGAGATGAAAATTTCCATTTTTTTCTGGGATCTCAAGTATTGCTTATTATGCTTCCCTGTCGATATTTCCCCACGCAATCTAACCCACTGTATATATGTCCAGAATCAAAGTGCACATTTGCATCCTTTAGATCAGTGTATTTTGGATATTTGCCTGTAAGTGCTCCTTTTCATGGCCATTTCAATCATTATTAGAGTTTTCAACAGGAAGCATTTATAAAGAAGAAAAAAACCTGAGGAGTATAATTTTGTGTGCAGACCTATGTCAATGTAATTTAAACATTTATGTATTGGTATATGCTCTACTTTGAAAAAGAGAAAAATAACAAGACTGGCCTGCTGTGCTGACAGCAGTTGTTCCAAAGTTGTTCCAAAATCTCACTAAAACATAACAAACTTGTAATTCCCAAAACATGTATGTAGATCATTAGGGGTTTAAACTAAGTGGTGTCTCTTCATGTAGCACTTGGCAGGTTCTCCCACAATCCACTTTACCCCCAATAATTTCCTTGAAGAAAAGTAGGCCACCTCCAAATTCATACTATTATCATTATTAAATTAAAAAAACCACCCAGAAGGCACTGAATGCATCTTATATGTGCAAAATGTTTTGCTGCATTGCAAATCTATACATATTACTTGGTTTTATTGTGACATAAGTCACAATAAAATCATCATATTTTTTCAGTGCTGTATGCTAATTTATATTTAAATTCTGTTCATGTGTCCTCAGTAAACTGCATAAAATCAGACTTTCCATTATTACAATGTAAAATACCATTTGTGGCTTCATAAAAATGACGCACACATTTGGAAAAAAAAAAAAAAAAGGAAAAATAAAAACCTCAGAGAATAGAATAGCATAAAATTCTCTGCACTTTTCTCGCTGCAAATTAAAACAGCAGTTGAGGAGGAAAAAGAAAAGAGAAAAATTTTATTGAGGGTAATGCTATACACATTTATGTAATAAACATATGTCTGACCTTTTTGCAGTCCCCAAAAGTGCCAGCTACTGTAAGCCTTTCCATAAACTGCCTGCCAAATTGACAGAAACACTGGCCACTTTCCTGCCCTTCACATCTGTGTTCAGTTTGCACTCAGTGAGGGCCACGTAAGGCACCGACAATATTTGACTTGTGCCAGTTGGTAACATTATTCCAGCTGGGAGAGCCACTTCACTGGAGGAAAGCAAAGAACAGGTGACCAGTACTCTTGATAAGGAATATTTTGTTAATAATAGATCACTTGAATACAGTGATCTTCTTCTCCACCATATTTAAGTCAGTTAAGTCACTTCATGACATCCAGCACAGACTTTTCTACTGCAGAGACATTAGACAGAAAGCACCATCCCTAGTTTGTAGTGCCCAGAGGCTTCGATCCCAATCTAAACATGGAAAACACTTGCAAGGCTTGGTTTCACTATTAATGAGCATTTAATTACATCAGCAAAACATGAGCTGGTAAAAGCAGCAGCCTTTTCTAAGGAAGGGAACAATACTATGGTGGTCTGCATCAGAACCTGAAGTTTGCAATTTGTGTACGTGTGAGATCTTCATGGCGCGTGAAGGCATTTGTGTTAGCTCATCAGACCTTTTTATACAGCTACACACCAGCAAAGAAACAGCTCAACTCATCCTCTGAGGCTGCTGTGATATTCCTCATTTCCTCTGGGTCACAGCTGCTTATAACAACCACCACCACAGACTTTTATGCCCTCTCGGTTCTCAATTCAAATTTAGCTGCTTGAGCAGTGTGGTGATTCCCTAAACATCAGCACATCTAGCACTAAATGTGATCTTATGATCTCATGCAAGTAAAAATGCTTGCTGAATTTTGGTAATTGCTGACTCAGAGTTAAGAATTCATGCCATGGGTGTTTCAAAATTGTAAACTGTCTATCCATGATTCTAAAACTCCTACAAAGCAAAACGAGTCATGTAAAAATGTTTAAAATACTAATGTTTTACCTCATGATCTTAACCATTGCTATGTCCACAAACACCATATTTACTCTAAAGCATTTTCCGAATCTAGCACTGTGCTCAAAGATGGACCAACAGGAACACAAATTTACAGCCAAGAGCTGCACTGCAGAGGGCTGGCTCTTGAACGTTTTGCACAGCTATATGCAACCTGACGTTTCCAAAGGTCAAAATGGCCAACAATTGGCAATTATATTTAAGATACAAAGTATACATTAGGTGTAAAATACCCTGCACCTGAAGCCTATAGCTGCCCTCCTCTGCAGTCGTGCCATTCTGACCACAGGTCAGGCCTCCTCTCCCAGACCTCTCTGGCAAACCTGAGAAAGTTGGACTCTCACTCTTGAGTCTCCTCTGCAGACATGGGTATAAAACAAAAGAAAAGCATTTGTGATTGTGGGCATTCCACTTGTGACATCCTAAACAAAACTTCCTCTTAAGTTTAGGAAATGACCACTTTCTGAAACATGTACTATTTTTTTCTATTTACTAAACTGAATGGTTTTAAATTTAAATATTCCAAGGTAGGATTAATTTCCATACCTTGTTTATTTTCCATAAGGTTAGGCACTACTTTTTTATTTTGACAATCTTTTTTCTCCCTCCATTTCATGAAAGGAAAAGCATCGGCCATTGTTTCTGAGTGAGAAGTGGGAATATAATTTGTGGACGTGCAATTAGGTTGGAGATGGAACTAAAGTAAGTTAGTGATAGCAAACAATCCAGGACACCAAGAAGCCAGACACTGAGACTTGGCCACACACCTAAAGAAAGGGAAGGGAACAGCCTCAGTTATTTTATCAGTTAAGCAAATACAGACATTTTCCAACTTATGTTGTTTGAATAGAAGGTTCTGTTCCCACAATAAACATAATTAACTATGTGGGAAACACGAATCAGTTCACATTTTCTGTGAGCCTCAAATAGGCTGCAATACTAAGCTGTTTGACTGTCAGCCTTTTTCCTCTCAGTGGTGTACATCTTCACATATCCTTGCTCTGTTCCAGTGGTACACAAGTGGTGTGAAAAAATCAAAATGGGTTCATTTCTGGCTTAGTAATTTGAGTCTGCACTTGTGGGAAGCTTGAGGCGTTTGGCTTTGTCTGGTTAGGGGAGCTTACCGTCTATAAAGAAAAAGCTGCTGCCAGGACAAAACCTCACAAAGCAGTTGGGTCAAAGAAAAAATTTTCATTTCATGTCAATTATCATCATCTCCTTCAGCTAACTCAAAGATCTTATAGGACACTCCAGACTCAAATATTTGACACAGAAGGACAAAGAAATAATTGGTTTTGACCTACCAGAATTTTCCAGACTCACTCCTGTCCTTACTTTTGACTCACTGTTCTCCCTATATTACAGTATTCTCATCCAGTTTTCAGAAAAAAACCTATTGCACGTAACTGCACCTGAAAGCTGGTCAGCAAGGAATTTAGAAAGCCACAGAGAACCAGTGCCAACATCTGTGATAGTTTTTTTAAAGGATAGATCTCTATGTTAGGCAGGAAAGCAAATAAATCTCAGGGCAGCATTTGACAAATATTAACCCTGGCAAATAGGACTACTGAATTGTACTTTTAAAGATGCTCTTATTTGTTTCACTGGAAATTTGCATTTATAATATAGATAGTATATTATATATAACTTAGTTCATACCTAAGTCAAATAAGTAGTTAGCAAGATTATGACAGACAAATAAAAGTATAAATTAAATATAAAGCCACTCATGGCACGTAAACAACCAATGCAAAAAAGGTAGGCTTTCTAGACTGGCATAGCAGAAGCAGTGGCATTGACTTTTCAGCTCAGTCAGCAAACATGCTCTGGAGTTTTTTGTTCTTAGTATGGGACAGCATTAGCTCATGCTCAGTCCTCTGAAATTACTCTTTCAAATATTTGCCATTGTCTGCTGCTGCTCTTTTACCAATGAGAACAGCAGCACTTTATGGCTCAGGTTAGCAGGGAACTGAGCTGGTATGATCATAAGTATCCTCAAGCAAACTGGGATGTAAGTCATCTTTACCGCTAAACAAATAAAATACAGCCCTCCCCTCACACATATGCAACTGGCAAGCTTAGAAGCAATTTAGGCGTCTTTACCTTAAAGTCTACTTTATTAGTAATCATTATGCTCACTTTTTAAAAATTTCATCAGATCAGCTTTTTTTTCAGTTTCGCAAACCCAGCTGAACTTTACATTTTAGATGTTGCCTTGTCTGTCCTTTAAAACAGCTTTTGAGGCACTCACAGTTGACATCAGCCTGTCTAGTCTGTCATTCCCGAGCCTGTCTCAGGTCCATACTGATAAACATTACATTCATTTTTCCTGGTCCTCAGGTTGTTTATTTCTACCTACTAGAAACCACTGAAAGATTGAAAACTATCTCTTCATTTTCCAACATTTTCCATTTCCCACTGCACACTTGAGTACACGAAATCTGGGTAGCCAACATGTCTGCTCCCTGAAAGGAGCCCTCCTCCTATGATCACCTAAAGAATTATTTGTAAAGCCTCCTCATTTCATCCCCTTCAGATAGTAATAACTTGCTTTTTATAGTGGATAAAATACCCAGCTTCATAAAAATAGCACTTACATTGACTTTCTGCCTCTCGCTCATTTCACATTTTGTTTTCAAAATCATGATGTGAGCATATAATCTTCCTCTTAGCCTACATTAAAAATAATCACACCTCAGTAAAACACAAGATGTCATTTTGCCAGTAGTCTCTTCTCTTTACTTCAATTTCTTCAAAGATATATAATGAAACAGCTTCTACTACTTATCAACTGGATTCAGTCTCCTTCACCTTTCTTCATATGTTCACAAGCATATAGGTCTTTAGAATTTTTACACCCGGGAAGAACACTGTAATCAATGTGCCAGCATGAAAAATAAATATTTGGAATGTGAATTAAAATGTGTAACATGGGTATTGTTCCCATGACCAAGTAGTTTTATCTCTACCTCATAAATGGAGTCACTCCAATCACCTACTCTCCATTCACATTCAGCTTACAGCATGACAGAATCTTAGTTTCAAAAGATTATGACTCCAAGGGGAAAAACCTACAATTGATTACCTCAGATCTTCCAAATTTCCTTGGTTCAACTAAGAAAATTTGTTTTTCTAGCACAGAACACCATTAATTCCAAAAAAGAATATATATCATATAGACAGCAAAAAAAAATCATTATGAAGAGGATTTTGTTCTTTTTCCCTAAGAAGGTTCTTTTTGCCTGATCGGAAAGTTTTTGTTGGTGTGATACAAAGGACATTTCCAAAATTCACCTTGCTGTACACATTATCCCTGCAGAGCTGTGCAACATAAATGCTCCACCTTGTCTGCTCCAGGTCTCTGAAGTTAAGCAGTCAGTTCTGGAGTCAACTCACTGAGCTGACTAGACCTATATCAGTATCACAATAAAGTGGCAGGGGAATAAGTGACTAAAGGACCAAATGTCATGCTCTTCTAAATCTCTTACTAAATCAACTTTTATATTTATTTTATTCTAAGCATATATAAAATATAGCATATACTGGGTAATTATATATGATGTTTCATGACACCTGCCACATTTTTAAAGAAAATATTTAAATGCAATATTAATGTCAGATGAAGACTATGAAATTTGATGATCTCTCTTGATGGTCTTCACCACACTGAACTTTCATCAAATTACTTCACAGTACTCTTTGAAAGCTCTACAACAGGAGAGAGGAATTCATAACTAGCAAAACCTACCCCTCACACTTTCTCCAGATCACACTAATCTCCAGAGCAAGGCCCAGAAAAAACTTTCAAATGCAGATGTTCTCCAATAGGAAATTAAATAAAAAAATAAAGCTAGCCATTTGCAGAAGAGAGTTTTAAATAAAGAAAATAAAAAAGAAAAACTTAGGAAATGTAAAACAAAACTTTATAACATTAAAATCTAGTGGCTACATCATCTTTCTAAATACCAACCAGAAAGGCCTAACACTGTTTTCAGTGGCTCTCTTCTGTTTTTCAGATAAAAGTCATTAAACAAGACCTTATGTTCACATAAGATTAGGAAGAGGAAATATAATGCAAATGTGTATATGTGCAGCAACTACATTTCTGTACAAAAGGCCAAGGACAAACACATTTTTTGGTCATTTGATAAATCCAGAAAGTTAGTCAGTTTCCATTAGGACACATCATAAAAAAAAAGTCGGGCTGGAATTGGTTAAGAGGGAGCCATAATTGCCATGGAAAGTGCACCTTAACAAAGGTTATATCTATTTTGGAAGGCTTGTGCATCTTCACAGAGCCCAAGATGAGACACTGAGGAGATCAGACTGAGCTCCAGTGATGGTGCCACAAATCCAAGAACATGCATGTGGTAAATTACTGCACTCACCAAAATTCACTTTAAAAATCTGAGCTCTGAATAATTTGGGTGAAAAGAGAAGGTTAAAATTCTCAACACATTTTCTCTTTCTTCTCTTCCTGCTCTTTATAACAAGCTTAAGAAAATGTACGCTGGAGAATAAGTATTACCTCAAAGAGAAGATACTGAATGAAGATTCTGGATACTTCAGTTAGTTCCCAGGTATGCCCCAAAACTTTTGTGTGTCCCTTGCTTAGTTGCTTCCTTTCCATGGGCTTCAGGTAGAAGAATTTATCTATTTTGAGCTCACTAGTTGAAGTACTGCCACTTTCATTTCTTTGCTTTGCCTCTGCTTCAGAGAACCAAAATTATGGATGGCTCTAATATTGTCCTTTAAGATTTTTTTCTCACAATAAAGCATTCTGTAAAAACATTTACTGGTATTGCTGACTAGTATTGTCACAGTACGATCCAAGGCCCCAGCTGCCACGAAATCCTGTTATGGTAGCACTGCACACACTGTGAATGGTGTTTAACATGCTGTAAAAGGTCAATGAAAAGGCTATAACTAAGCCAAAGGACTAACAAATATTTCTCATCTTAACAAAAGTTGTATTCAAAAAACATTATAATGATGCATGTCTTGCACAAGGGGTGGCATATGCCAGCAAGTGACTGCTCATCTTTATCACTTTCAGAGATACTGATGATAGACTTAGCACTAAGTCTATTGAAATATCCTTGGCAAATAAAATGATCTGACTTTTCTGGATATGTTCTATAAAGTTTTCAAGGCTTTAGTTATTCTAATCTGGGACTTCACTCCCGTTCATGTCCCACATGAAGATTCATCAGCTGGAGACCATACATGAAACAAGTCAGTCTTACCATGAGGCATCACGATCTTCACAGATCTGCATCACATTGATGTTTTATTCCTTACCCTGACACACTCATTTTAAACCTACTGCAATCTTTCTCAATATAATCATATTCAGGTACATTACCATTCAGAGGATCAGGTCCCTGGAGTCCTCAATGTATTTCTCATCAGCTTCCACAAGGTTTGGTTTGCTGTTTTGTAAATGATTGTATTTTATATATACTTAAATATGTAGAGAATATTTTGGAGAAACCAAGCTTTTTTTTAAAGCTCATTGCTTTTATAATGACAAATATCTCTAACTGGAGAACTCTCCCTTAGCCAAATGCACTGTAAGCTAATTTATTATAAGAGAGTGCTTTGTTTCATTTTCTTTATTCATTTCATACATATTGGTCAGAGAGGTCAGAAAGACAGGGGAACATATCTATCTACAGGAGGAATAATTGACATGATAAAATTGACTTATTTACTATGAATTACCATAGAATAAACACTCAAACATATTCAGATGGACTGAAATGTGTGACGACACCAAAGTAGCGAAATCAATGCTTAGGTAATTATTTTAACAATTATACTCTAGCATAAACATTTTTTTAAAAGAATCCACATGTAACTTCTTTTTATGAAAGCTTAGTGCAATAGCCACCTTAAATTGAGGTTAGTTAAATTAGAGTTAAGGAACTCATGTTAGGTCCAAGATTAAACTTTGGATAAAAACCTTTGCAAAAATTATTCTCTATGACTAAATGTGGAGTAATATGAGGCTTCTAGGAGATAGGCAGCTCTTTTTGTTTGCAGGAATCACCAGCATTTTCTAGACAGCTGAAACTGGATGTTGCACAGGAGGTTTGAACTGCAACTACCTGCTTAATTTGCTCTGTATAAACCATGCACTGTCTTAGTATTTCCATCAGAAATGTACCTACTATAGGCATTGTACCTAGTACATATTAGCTGCTTACACAACAAGGCTTTACGCTTAGGCTCCTTCTTGAAGCAACCTATTTCTTTTGGTCATTCTTAAGTTTTAGAAATACTTTTGACATAAACATTGGTGAGAGGTAGGGAAATATTTTTGAAGTGCAGTGCATTGCAGCAGGCCTGTTTGCAGTTCCAAAAGATGTCTGCACTTAAATAGTCTGTTCTGTTAGATGCATGAAAAGCATGCATCTAATTGCTGTAGCTCCACACACAGTCTGCAACAAACTCAGCACAGCAAGCATTGTCTCCAGTCAATTAATCTACCACTTACCGTAACATTTTTGTACAATACCCTGGGGTCAAATTTATAGAGATGGGTCTAGTTCCCTCATAATTTTAAGGTTTGGCTTTTCAGATGCCTGACAGGAGAGATATTACTTAGCCAGTGAAGTATACCCATTTTGAAAAACTATGATGTACTGCTCAATGGGGATTTTTAGCCAATAGTTCAATACTCTTTTCTTTTAACTCAAATAGTTCTTATCGCTAGACATGCAGGATGCGCCCAAATGAGTACAAATAGAAGCTAGATATAAGAAGAGTGCATAAGAAGCCAGATAAGATTATTTTCTTGATAAGCATTGAATGTTTATTTAGGTCCTTGGTTCCACCTTACTGTCCTGTGTAACCCTAGATGCAGAGCTTGAGTAACTCGTGTAAAATAGAACAATATGTCCCTGTCTCAGCACTTCAGCAGTGTATGCCCATTCACTTCAAAGGAGGAACTGTCTTCTGTTCAAAGCTTTCTTCTCCCTGAATTCATCCTGAACTCACAGTCTTAAGGAAAGCATGTCAACAATATTCACTAGACATATTGCATTACACAGTACCAAAGTGAGATTCAAACCTCAATCACTAGTGCATTCATTTAATGAGCTTTTCTTCAGAAGGTCAATAATATTCTCATGTCACAGATGGAAAACCAAGATGAAGAAAGGAAATATCATCTCCCTTATCAGGTCGCTCCATGTGTCACTGGCAAGCTTGGATACAAACTAGGGTAACACTGTCTACTGGTTCTAATTCACAAGAAGAACAGCCTTAACCAAACTCACTAAACTCAGTGCTTCCCCAACACAAAACTCTAGGAAGAGGCACTTACGTCACTGGATAAGACTGACTAATAATGAAAATACTGAAATGACAAAAATAGGCTTTGTAGTAATAAAGAAAGTCAATCTATATTTTAACATTCATACATTCTACTTGAGTTATTTCTAAAAATAATCTTACTTTTGCTTATCTTGACTCATGGAATGCCAAAATGAAAATACAGCCAACTAACTGAAGCTTGAGCTGGGATGGTGCCTTTAGCTATTAACTCATGTTTGTTACTTCTCAAAGATCATGGCCAAAATTAACCATTACAGGATATATCTTTAACTGTAGGTAAAGTACAGATTGCCACTGGCACATTAGGATTCCTTTATAGCCAGAAGAGTCAGATTCAAAATGCTTAAAATTAAGGACTTCACAGTCACAGTATTTGTTCGTTTATGGGTATTCCCCTTACAGATGAGAATATTCATAATTTTCCAATTCTACCATCAAATGCTTTGTAGGGACCTTTGACTATAAATTTGTGTGGGAGTGAACTGAAGAGTTACTTAAATAGCAATACCAAAATTAACAGCTCAGCAAAGTGCGAACATTCTTTAATCTCGATCCAATAGTCAAGTCACGGCCCAGATAACAGCACCACGGGTATATTTTGTATTCATTTACAGTTTTACACCAGTACTGCAACAAACCCACTTACAGTACTTTACCATCGGCATATTCTTTCTCCCTTTCTCTAAAAATCCACAGAGTAGAATATATTGAGAGAGGGGAAGGGGAGGGGAGTGGAGTGGAGTGGAGCGCAAGGAGAAGCCAAGTGCAAAACCTAGGCAGTGTGGACCACACCTAAAACACAAGGGCGCTCCTCCAAAAGGGCAGCAGTGTTACTAACTAAAATAAACCTGTGGAAAGCTGCTGATTTAATACCCTGAAGAGACAGATTAATAAAATGTGGCTACAAATAGTCAACAAATCGAAAGGTAAATGCTGAACTCTTAAATATTTAAAGAAATTTACCTGGAAAAGAGAAGGCTCCAGGGAGACCTTCTAACACCTTCCAGTTCCTAAATGGGTCTAATGGAAAATGGGAGAGGAACTCTGGACAAGGGCATGTAGTGACATGTCAAGGGGAAGGGCTTTAAACTGAAAGAGGGTAGGTTTAGATTAGACACTAGGAAGACATTCTCTACCATGAGGGTGATGAGGCTCTCTGGGCACAGGCTGTCCAGAGAATTGGTGAATGCCCCATTTCTGGAAGTGTTCTAGACCAGGCTGGATGAGGGTCCGAGCAGCCTGGTCTAGTGGGATGTGTCCCTGTCCATGACAGGGGCATTGGAACTGGATGATCTTTAAGGTCCCTTCTAACACAAACCATTCTGTGATTCTGTGAATTCCATTACCCTTCACACACTTGTCTCGGTGCATGACTATGGCTCCACACAGCAACAAGCCTTTCCAAAGGCCTAAAAACAACAACAAAAAAATTATAATAAAATAATTCAAAAACATTCAATAATTGAATGATTCTTGTGATGCCACTGCAGCAGAGCTGTAACAGCTCCTCAGCAGCAGCGGCACTGACCTTTGCTGTGTGCAACCAGTGACGAGGCCATGCCAAGATGATGCCCAACAGCTGCCACTCAGCCCCCAGCCCTGCTCAAGAACCATCCTGGCAACACCAGGGCTCCCTGCAGCACCCCCAGGCTCTGCCTGGTTTTCTCTGGGGTTCTGTCAACACTGTGTTGAACTGGGAGTAACTCCGAGCCAGGACACACAGGACGGTCATCCCCACTTGCTCTACAGACCGTTGTGTTTGGGGCAGAATATTACCCCTAATTTCAGAAAAAAGGTATAAGTGAGCAAAAAAAAGACAAAACTAAAATAATTTCAAGAGTGAAATGGCTGTTTATGGGTCCTTTGACTTGGATATAGTATCAACAAAACAGAGAAGGCAAGGTGCTGACACACCTGTAAGGGCAGCACCTCAGTAACCTGCCCTCGGGGCACTGCCTGTCACACAGGGCGAAAGACCTTCCATGAGCACTGAAAACCAGTATCTTTTAGGTGACCATATGCATTTCAAGGACTTCAAATCAGAAGCTGGAGGAAGAAAATAATCCTATTTTAAAAGAGCATATGCATTAAAAGATGAGCAAAAATTTGTAGTTTTTATTGTGTTTTTTTTGTTTTTTTTTTAATTTTTGTCATCAGTGAAAAGCAGTGAAGATCCCTTATGACCATGTAGTTCTTGAAGAGAAATATTATTTTAACCTCTTGGTTTTTTTGTCTTCAGAACTAGAAGCTTAGGATAAGCATCACAAAGCAGGGAAACTGTTTCAAGGGCTGTATGTTGAACTTTTATGCTTTTGCAATTATCCTTGTTCTTTGCAACAGACTGAAAATCAAACAAGCCCTGACACAAACAGCCCCAGCCACAGCTCCGTTACAAGTCCAGGCCCCATATATTGAACTGTCTTATGAGAAGCTGAAAGAAGTTGAGTTTAATTTGTAGCACTGTGGTTTAGTGAAGATTAAGTTTTCAAAAGCCTGAGTTGACCTAACCCTAGCCTCAAACTGGACAGTATCAGCTGTTAAACAGTGTGAAAGTTGTGCCACAAAGATGTTGCCAAATATTCATTAAATTTCTCCAAACACACAAATATAATTTTAATTCAAAAGCATTCACTTTCCCTAATGCATAAAAGGGGGAGAAAACTTATAATCCTTCCTTTTAAATAAGCAACTATACTCCAAAGTGAAATCACCATTTTCCTTCAGCATTTGCCATCCAGCCATAGGCCCAGCTACCCACACATTTTGTTACACAAAAGATGAAGAGGATAACGATAAAGATAAAATCACATGAAGAGTTTTCAGATCTTTTTAAAAAACTGTTACTCTTCTCATGCCTTTAGAAGGTGAAAATGCAAGATATGTAAAAAGAAAGAACCTGTTTAGCATCCGCCCCAACAATATGAGAAAATTACATGTTTCTCCTGGAAGCGGTGCTTTAGCGCAGTAGACTGTTCTTGTGTTGTGACAAGATAATGGGTGTGTAAAGCACTCCTATAATTTAGCTGTCACACAGATGCAGCTACTCAAGTGTGTGTGTGTCAATGGAGAATTAGCTTTGATCTGCAAAATATATCAGATTGTTTCCATGCTTTATGCTGAATCAATTCAATTTCATAACAAATTAATCTGACCATCTTTCATACAGCCATTGTCAGAGTGTTTAATCTCTGGAACAGATGCTGTGACTGCATGGAGCTGTTTACAGGGTCAAAAAAATAATGTCAGCATGGACAAAAAACACTTTTTAATGATTTTTATCTTAGCGCTTCCACTTTAGAGCACCCTAGATATTTAAGGGCCACGAGGGTAATACACTATCCAGCAAATGTTCCTGTGAAGATAAAAGATAATGCTGTATTTAATCCTGAATAGTCTCTAAACTTTGGAACTGAGAATTACATTTTCTGTAGCTTTTGTAACTTTAACATTAGAGATCCAGATGTAAAAACAAAATTCTTTCTACAACTGTGTCTGCCAGCACTATAGTACTGACTTAAACTTGCTGTAGTTTAAGCTGTTAAATAGCACATCTGGTACAAAGGTTTTTCACTATAATAATTCTTACAAATATCAGCCAGCTGATCAAGGCAAGCCAGCTAATGCAATCTTTTTGGATTCAAGTAAAGCTTTCAATACTGTCTCACACAGGAACCTTGTGGACAAAATGTCCAGCACAGCTGGATAAACACATGGGGTGAGTGAGCAGTTGGCTCACGGGTGGAGCACAGAGGGTAACAGTGACTGGGGTGACATCACAGTGGCCACCTGTCATTAGTGAGGTTCCACAGGGCTCCATCTGGGCCCTGAGCTCTTCAACATCTTCATCAATGACTTGGACACAGCGCTGGAAAGGATACTGAGCAAGTTTGCAGATGACACAAAACTGGGAGGAGCTGTTGGAAGGCAGTGGGGCCCTGCAGGGAGACCTGGACACGTCAGAGGGCTGGGAAATCACCAACCATGTAAAGTTCAACAGGGGAAAGTGCCAGATTCTGCACCTGGGATGGGACAACCCCAGATGGATGGACAGACTGGGAATCAGGTGCTGGAAAGCAGTGCCATGGAAAGGGAGCTGGGGGTCCTGGTGGAGGGCAAGTTGAACATGAGTCAGCAGTGCCCTGGCAGCCAGGAGGGCCAACCCTGTCCTGGGGAGGTTTAGGTTGGATATTAGAAAAAAGTTCTTCCCCCAGAGGGAGGTTGGGCACTGAACAGGCTCCCCAGGGCAGTGGTCACAGCACCAAGGCTGACAGAGCTCAAAAATCATCTGGATGATACTCTCAGGTAGGTGGAGTGACTCTTGGGGATGGTCCTGTGCTGGGCCAGGAGTTGAACTCGATGATCCTTTCTGGACCCGTCAAACTCAGCATGTTCTTTGACTCTCTGATGAACTTCAGACTGGACTCCGAGTTACTGGACTCCGAGTTTTTCAGCACAAGATTTTCAGACAAAAAGAAAGCAAAAGTAACTCCAATTTCCAGGAATCATATCACAAGAAAGCAAAAAAAAAAAAAAAAAAAAAAGTGCACAATGTAACTCTAGAGTGAAAAATCTTCATCTGCTTTGAGGAGTCAGTTAGCTTTGAAGCTAATGTTTGCTTCGAGGCACTGGCATCTGGGAGCTGTCTCATATTTACCTCATTTACCTCCTGCACATGCTCACTTGAACACACAAAATACGTCTAAGAAATTCCAATGTTCTTTCTACACTGTGCATGCTTCAGTCTTTAAAGTTTAGCTGCTGTAACAATTTTTCATTTGGCATGTGGGAAAAAAAGACTAAACATCAGCTCAGAAGAAAAATAGCTTAAAAAAGGCCCTACTCTTAAGCATTCCTCTGTGCCATTTACATCACAGTTCTCCAAAATCTTTCCTCTAGGCACAGACAAGTCCTTAATTAAGAACTACTGGCAGAGACTGCCTACAGTCATTTAATGCAGCACAAAAAATAGGACCCAACACAATAAATGAAAATCACGCCCATACTTGTTCTTAAGTTAAGCACATTACAAGTTTGGCTCTTCCAGTTTCTGACCATTTTACGGTTTCTAAAAACTACTTTTATGGAGTGAAAACAATCTATTTTGAGGAATGTAGTCTTTACTGCCAATACTCCACTTCTATAAATAAGTATGCTTTGCTTAGTGAAGGAAAATAAACAAAGAGAACATATAGATGAGCTATTTCAGTATTCAGTGCAACTCAGGCAGTAGGGCAGAGAAAGGTGATGTGGTGCTAGTATTTTTTAAACCTTGCAACTGGTAGAGTAGGAGTGTAGAGAAGAACAAGGACTGTGATGAATAACCCTGAGATTAGCTCAGTTGGTTGGAGCCTGGTGCTAATAAGGACAAAGTTGTGGGTTTGATCCCTTTTAGAACCATTCACTTCAGAATTGTACTCAATGATCCTTGTGGGTCCCTTCCAACTCAGGATATTCTGTGATTGTGTGAAGCAGAACCAAATAATTTGGACAGGACACAGGGAAGAGATCAACCACCTCCTCTATCTATTTGTTACTGTATACATAAGTGTGTGGCTATTAGCTGTGCTACTAAAACCAGTTAACACCTGTGAACGTCAGAATAAATCTAATTCCCACATTCACTACTTTCTAAAAGTTATTCTTAGATGTGAAAAAAACACATTAATTACACAGTTACACACATGTCAGTTATGTCTGTCTTTTCCGTCAGATCAGGGAAGGCAGGGCCATATCTCACAATCCAACCCATAAGATATTTTTGCAAAGCCACAGGATTCAACAGCTTTATCACCAACCTTTCACTCAGAGAATCAGCTCTTCTCTGGTGTTCTCAAGGCAAATCACCTCTATTTTCCCTGTGATACCATTTTCTTTTAACTATTTATCTGCTTTCTTTCAAGCACTTCTGTACTTTCTTCCTCACCGTGCAGTAGGAACACCCTCTTCCCTGGCAGAAAAAAAACCCAAATACTGCCTCCTTGGCCTCTTTCAAGTACCCCTTCACCACTGAGTCCCACTGTGAAGTCAGTACTGTCAACTCATGATGGCCAGGCAGCTGGCAAACTGCAGAGGCTGGTAATGGCTTTAGGTTGACTGTGGTTCTCTCCTTCCTTTGAAGAAATATCCATTTCATTTGGCACTCTTTCCCTGCAATTCCCATCCCCCTGCCATGAAAATATGAGGGGGGAAATAAAAAACCAAACCAGAATAAAAATCCTGACCTACTTCATTTTTCCCCAAATTCCAGAGAAACTCTTCCTCCCTTGCTCAAACATTTGAGGGGTCTTTGTGGGTTTTGTTGTTGATGATTGTGCATTTATTTTTTATTACCATCATGCTTCAGTGCTTTATCTTCACTGTCTTCTCAAATGATTCTTCTTAGAAATGCTGTGATTTCACTATGATCTCATTTATAATGCAGTAGATGGGATTTCACCTTGTTCTGTATTCTTGACTGCAACTGCTGGACTTCAAAAGGAAAAGTAGTAACAGGTGTACATAGAACTAAAGTAGAGTAGGATGTGATTTGTTGTGAGAAAGTAAGTACCAAAGTAGAATGCACACCTGGTAAAGACAGCATTTTTTTTTCCTTAGCCCTAAAAAATAAAAAAATAAAAAAAAATAAAATAAAAAAAAAAATAAAAAAGAGTAGTATTTATGTCTCTGAAAGTTTATTATATGTAAACTGTCTGTGTTAAAAAACCTGAAAATTGCAGTCAGAGTATGAGTAGGCAGAAAAACCTCAATAGAACTGTCCTCAGTAGACATTCAGAAAGAAACTTTTATACCTTGTTGAATAAGATTTTAATGGCTTTCAGATGCACACCACTGTCCAATAATCAAAGAGAATTAAAATGCAATTAATTACACAGTTTGAAATTAATATATTAGTTTCTCAATGGTACAATTTCTATCCCTAATAGATTTCAAGCTGGGAAACTGAAATAGAAATTGTAACCACAGCACAACCTGTTCTGTGCACAGATAACAGACAGTGGCCATTAGCTGCCTTTAATGGTTTGTACACCAAGAATTCACTGATGAAAGGGCTGCAAGTATTCAAATAATATACTACAGTGAAGGTGAAACAAACATTCCCTACTCCCTGATGGAAAGGGAAATGCAGGAGCTCAAGAAAAGTAATAACTTACAGCGCAAGAAAACCTGGGCTCTCCAACAAAGTATGACACATCAAACAACCAGTGCTTATTTGATGAAGGTTTGAAGTGACCAGCCACAAACAAAGCCAGTCATTATTTTACTCTAGAATGCAAAGCTGGTTGATTTGTTTATTTGTTTGTTTGTTTTAAGTAAAATAACACACACACACACAGAGCTCTTTGGGAGTCAGTAATGAATTGTGCTGAAATTCCCAAATGTTTCACAGAATCTGCAGGGCAGAGAAGTGATATGGTGTCCCCCTCAAGCTTCCTCAAAGTAACACATAGAGACTACACAGAAAAGCTCTGCAGAACAAGGGAAAATTAGGAACTTCTGGCCCCCACTTGAGACTGGCAATAGGCTGAGACTTCTTCTGTGACACTGGGAAGAGACATTCTGTGAGTCATCACTCAATTTATCTATTACTGTTATAAAAGAGGATTCGAAGGGTTTAGGATTTGATGGAAATACATACCACAAATCTGTTACAAGCAGCAAGGTGGTCTATAAATTTGCTTTACTTATGCAGTTTTTCTAAATATAACACACCAACACCATTTCAATATAACTTTTGAGCCTGACACTTGTTTTCAACTTGAGATCAGAATTTTTGTAGACAATAAGGCCATTAGAAATACTAATTCACTGTTTTTTAAAAAGGGTAGACCTGTGTCAAATGTACAAAAATGTAAATCAATTACATCAGAGTATATCTGTACTCCTTAAATTTACATAGACAACAATACAGATAGCACAATACTGTCATAGTACCAGAAACTATACATAAATGATTGACAACACTGCCATCCATTCCCAAAAGTTGATATCTGGAAATGCACACAGAAATCTTCTGTAATCTTCTATGAAAATTATGGAGGAATCAGGTAGTTTGAAGCCGTTCTTCATTGACCATAATTATTTGCAAATTCTATGATATTCAAAAGCAACATTATCTTGTAAAACTCCTGTGAAATAAACTTCTCTTCAGTGTCCAGTGTTATGCTAGACATACCTGCAGTACCAGCTAACTTAATAACCATAATTTGACCTTAATTCATCATGTCATTCTAGGATTTTTGCTCTAAAATTAAAAGCTAGAGGTTTCCTTCTGAGAACTACCTTAATAAAATACCTACGTACTGGTTTTTTCCACTATATATACCATTTACAGATATTATATTATACACACAGCTTTTACCCATGCCTGTATGTCATATTTCTGTGTACATAAGCTTTACTTACAGCAATTATCACTAGATAAATCAGTTATTGGGTTGTAAAAAAGAATCATTCAACAAAGTTAAGCTGCTGGGAAACACAAGGTGGAGAACCAAGGACTGCCACTCTCCCCACTAAGCCACTGCTTGGCAGCAGTGCAGACTGTCCTGTAGGAGCTACTGCTTGGATTTGATTATATAACCACAGAAAATTGCAACCACTTTAGCTTTAAGATTTATAGATTTAAGACACTGGCCCACCTTGGTAAGATCTGCCATTTCTGTGCAAATGCAGCTTGCTTGCCTCTCCCCTCAGCATGAAAACACAGAATTGACTGACAGCAGTGTTGCTCTGTTGATAAGAGCACTGCTGGTGCTTCCTTAGGAAGGGAATTCCTAAATGACCTTTGTGACTGCCTTGGTTTCAAGGCTGACCTATGAAAAGTAAAATTTTGGAGGGCGCTTGAAGGCCTTCTATTAATTCAGCACAAAAGACTCTCTATATGAGCACAATGAGCTGTTCATACACAACCTTAGCTCCACCCTTGCAGCCTTGTATAGAATTCAATCACAAATTAAATACTGATTAAATACTAGATTTTGTATCAGCAGTTTTGTATTAGATTATTGTGTTAGTATAGAGTAAAAACCTGAAATAACAAAGCATTGCCCAATTTTACAAAAAAAAAGTACTTGGAGTGAAATGCATCTGCATGCTCAGTCTGTATGCAGCTAGAGGACTCAGAGTTTTCCAGGGAAAAATTTAAAAAAAAAAAAAAAAAAATCACCCAAACCAACACCCAAACAAACCCGAAGCCATTTTGCCCACAAAACCCTTTCAAACTGACAGTTTACTTTATTTATTCTGCAATCATTCTTTTAAAATAGAGAATTGGCAATTCCCCATTCAGACCCCATTTGTACAGATCTACTGCTGTCATTTATCTCTACCCAAAGACAGAATAATGTACACAGGCAGTGCTTCTTTGTCACACCAAGATAACACTAAGGGAGTGAGAATATTCTTAGAAACACCTGGGAAGAAGAAAAGAGAACTGCACCTTCACTCACTGGAGCCACAAGGTGGTCATGGTTGCCTCTGAGAAACCCATGCAGCACAGGATTGCTCTGTCTTTCTTTGTGATGGAGGAAGGATAAAAGGAATTTGAGTGGCAAATTAATACAGCCACCATAGTTCCATTAGTTTGAATTCATTACAATTATTCTCTTCAAGCTTTAAAATCAGACTAAAAAAAAAAAAATTCTGCTCAGCTATGTGCAAACCAGAAGTCAGACATACGGACTCTAAAATATCAGTAGAATACTGTTTGAGTAATTTACAGCTGAAACACCGAGAAAGGAGGACTCTTAAGCAAAACAGAGATATTGTCAGTGTCCCTCTTACCATGATAAATTTCAATGTCTACTGAAGTCAGCAGCGCCTTTCTTTGAATTTCAGTTGGCACCAACAAGTTCTTCACAGATCCATGATTTTGCTCCCATATGGCAGCTGTTAATTTTTATTTAAACAGTAAGATATAATAAAAGGAATTACAGTGACAGTGAAATGCAAAGAATAAGTAGTTCCCCAGTTCAAATGTGTGATGAAAGCAATGATGGATGATTTTATAACTAGTTCTATTACCCTTTTGTTCATTGTACCACTTTAATTCACCAAATCACTGAACAATAAGGTTGGAAAGGACCATAATAGGTCATCTGGTTCATCCTTCCCACTCAAGCAGGGATGCTCCTTCCCTGGAGTACCTGGACTTAAAAATGGTCAAGTTTTATCAATGTGTTTATTCTGAGACAGTAAATAGCAGGATTCCCAGCTGGAGTCTTGCTTCTGCTCTTCAGCTGAATTTGATTCTGACTCTCATGAGCTCAGTCCTGCACCATTCAGAAAATTTTTTCAAGCTACTCTAGCCTCAGAGTTGTCCATTAAGAAGGTGAGGATTTTTCCCTTTACACAGAGAATGAGCTCAGTTCTTACTAGCTGGTTTCCCACCCTCCCCCCTCTCTTTTAAATTCAGGGTCATTTTTACATTATCTGCTGCAGACAGACTTTAAACACACCAGCCAGATGTTCCTTCTATTTTAAAAATATAGCTTTGGAAAGTGTTTTAAGTCATAACAAAAGAAATCTGAGGGGTTTGGAATAGTTTTGGAGTAACTCAAACTAGGAAGTGAGCACACATGGTGTTGCAAAGAATCAGTTCAAATATCACATTGAAAGTACAGACCACCAGAGATCAGCAAGCCTGAAAATTCTGAAAAAGCTAATCAAAATCTTGGGAATAAAAGAAATATGGTGGTTCATATATTAGAAGTGTTATTGATTAAATTCTAAAATTCCTGCCCAAACAAGGACTTGAGAAGCAGCATCCACTCTTACTTGCAAGAAAAGCTGGCAGTAAAAACTATCTCAGTACAGTGAAAATTTTATTGCTCAACAGTGAGGGCTTGATGTTACTTAGGAGATTGATCCATACTTACAGCTCTCTTGAACTCCCCTAGGAGGTTCTGGGAAGCCAATCACAAATGCCATCTCATTTAACCAATTACCTATATAAGAAATTGACTTCTTAATGTCCTGTACAGACAGCCCATGTCAGTGGTGCCCTGGTGAAACCGCCCACATGTGCATCAGTTGACTGAGTAGAAAAGGTTCTTGCTTTTTTACAACATGCAAACCCAACCTCACAAAAACCCTTTCTTAATTTCATAGCTTTCAACCTTAAAAAAACTACCCCTAAAGAACTATCAGACCGTGGCTATGATTTGGTTATCCAAATCACAAAGGACCAAAGAATCTTCAGTGCTTTTTCCTCTACCTTTTCAGAGGCTCCCAGAATGCTCAGGCATGTTCCAACCTCACATCTTGAAAAGCTTTGTTTTCTCTACAAGCTAAGAGAGTTGATTTTTTCATTTCTTCCTTCCTATCACTTATCCTCCTTCCCTATTGGATATAACAAGATTTCAGGGGGTACATATATATGTTAATTTAATCTTAGTATCTTTCCAGGATATGGCCAGGAAAACTTTGCAACTCTGCACTTTATAAACAATGACAATTCTAGAAAACTTGTATTTCCCATTTGACACAATTGTCCAATTCTAGGAAGAGCTGAGAGCATAACACCACTTAAAAGGGGGACATATAAAAGATTTCCATACTAGACTAAATATTATCTGGGATTTTCTGTCCCCATGGCCACTGAAAAAGTCTTTCTGCTCTTACAAGATTAAATTATCTTTTTCAAAAAAAAAAAAAAAGGATTGCTTTCAGCTGCCAGTTGGGAGCGATCCCTGATCCATGCCAGCAACTTTGTGTCCAACAAGCTATCAGGGAAAACACTGTCTGACCAGGCCCAACAAAAGAGGCCAGGAATACTTTAACAGGAAATAGCATAAGCAACTGAATTTCAATGCTGGGAAATATTCCCTGTTACTGCTGGACAGGATTTACATCTTGGCACTGCCTATAAACCACAATCCCCCATTTTGTGCAATGCTGGATTTACACTACATTTCTGAGGCCCGGATAAAAGCTTTGCTAGAAACGACACATGCAATGCTCTCTTCTTTCAATAATGTAGCAATAAACCAGTACACGGGAAAAATACTGTTACCAGCTTTTACACTGACTTCTGTCTTGAATGGAAGATCTGAATGACTTCGGTTGTGCTCTTTGCAGCCTTACCATTTTCTTGGAGGTGATAGAGCAGAGCAGATTGTTCCACCTCATTCTTCAGTTCCCAGTTCTCCAAAAGGACCAAAAAAATTGGGTTTCATGGTTTCATGGTGGAACCACAGGGGACTGAATGGCAGCTCTACCTGATCCTTCAGTATAGTTACAGTGTTAGTTCCTTTCATTAGAGAAATAAAAGATATATATATACACACTCACATACATGAAATATATAAATACAACATGTAAAGCAATATCTTAGCACCAATGAGAACTTTTTGACACATTAGGCAGGCATTCTCCTGATTGCAAGGCCCACATTGCTTGTTCAACATTTGGGATCTTCATTATTCCAGCATATAACCTGACCCAAATTTCATTTATGAAAGCCCTGATATAAAGTCAGAAGGCTGCTTCTCTGAGTCTGTTGTTCTACCTTTTATCCTCTCCCTTATTCCTTTCACTGTAATCCAAATAAAGAGCCATGATTTCATACCTGCCTGCCCCTGGTGGGTTACCACCTGTTTTGCAGCTGGTGGGTCTCTTTCTTTACATGAAACAGTTTTCAAACCAGCCCTTCCTTCTGGCACCACGAGGCAAATTTTAGTCCCACTAAAACTTAGTGTCCAATTGCTTTCACATAAGCACAGCCACAACCCCAAGCACTGCTGTACTGATTCCAAAAAGACAAAAACCTGCAGCAGCTTGAAAACCTGCTTTATTCATCCAAGCTTTAATGGTCTGTTTGCTCCTTCCGGAGACTACATATTGTGACATTTTGCTCACTCTAACAGAGGCTACAAACAGCTCTCCTTAAAGCTGTGGCCCTTATTCTCATTTGCTGCTTTTGCATAATGTGAAAAGACATATTAACAGTCTCTCCAGTAACCGAGAATTACTGCAATTCTTTATCTAAGTGTTTTTTCCACATACACACATTTCCAATGACACTCAGCCCTTTTGTAATGAAAACTCAGATTTATGCCCTCATATTCCTCCTGATTGTTGTTTGATTTCACTTTCGTTTTTATAACTGTCCTCTAACAGCAAATGTATTTTATTTAAAACCCTGAGAAGGAAATGTCTTTTCAGGACAAAAATTATAAGGGCATTTCAGAGGTGATTTTATTGGAGATACTATTTTGCTATGATTTAACTTTCATTTAAGTATCAACCAGTATGCCAGCAGGCCACCTTGAGATACAATGACATATACTGACACATTGCATTTCACTGTATTATGAGAATGTATACAACATAGATTCCTCGTTCATCCAAGTATAGAGGTCATTTAGGTTTATTTTTATACATTATTTATAAATTTTGCTGTTAAGGTTTCCAAAGTTTGTTGTTAAGCTTTTCTTCTTTGAAACAAAATGTGTTAGCACCCTTTGGATTTCCCCACCAAATACATTTTTGCCTAGGATGGCAAATGTTGCTCCTTGCACGAGTGCCCTATATTGTATATTATGATGTGCAAGTTGTGCTTGTTGAAAGTGCTTTGTAACAGTTCTGCAGCCTGCCAGGTTCATTTTATTTCATACTTGTTGCAACTTAGGTACTTTAACAAATGTCTTCAGAGTTTGGTTGTGGTGCTATGCTGATAAATGAAGAGATGCTCACACAGTCTGCATAGCTGGTCACCTTCCTCTCTGCTGAAATCTGCATGCACCATGTAGCAAACTCACCAGCTGTGGTCATGCTTATGAGACAAGAAACAACAGCATGGACAGAGGCAGTGAAGTGAAAGAAGTGTTCAATCTGTGTTGAGAGAACAGAGCAAACAGCAAAACCCAGCATCAGTGCTTTTCTTATATGTTATCTGGTTATAAATATGGTTATATCTTTATAGTTATAAATTTACCCCTTTCCCCCCTTTATCTTTCAGTTTCTTTCTTCTGACAGTGCTGTTTCTGAAAAACATTGTTTTGGAGTGAAATCCTTATGAAAAGTTGCATTGTGCTCAGAGGAATAGATCACTGACCCACAAAAGCCTTTGTGCAGTTACCAACCTCCCTTCTGCACACACTTAGGGATTCTCCAAAGTTATCTAGGCTGAAGAGATCTTATCAAAGTCTTTTGTATTATACCAACTGCAGGAGCTTCAAGGGGAATTTTATGCTAATGATTCTCTTTAATCTCCATATAATTCAGGCCAACTAAAAATAGATCTTTTACAAACAATGAATCATCATGACTCTAAATGGATGCAGTTCTGCCACAATAAAGTTGAAATCTCTCTTCCGGAGCACCTTTCTTTCTTATCTTCACATAACAACCACCCAACAAGCCACCAACAAAAATCAGTGTAACTGATTTTTCTTCTCCCCTCTTCCTTCAGGTGTCAATAGTATGACCAGAGTCAAATAAAGACACCATTCCAAGTGCCATATTAACTTGAGTGGTAATTCCAGAAATTAAACAGAATTTACCAAGTTTTAAAAATTAAGAAAATTAGGCACAAGATTGTCAAATTTCACAGCAGTATCAATAGCCATGGTAATTTCTTTTTTGAAGGAAAATAAAAAAGTACCTGGTCCCAGAGCAGGCTGTAGACCTTCTTTTACCGCTGCTCCATCCTCCTGGAATGTGTGAGAACTCAGAGATACCTACAGTGACTAAAACAATTATGCATGATTAATTAATATCCATGTTTCCTCAGAGAGCAGATCTGTCTCACAAGTTTTCACACTGCGGTGTTCTACATGCAAAGGTATCTCCTAGTATGTCACGACCAGGGGACAAACAGCTTTACAAATGTACCTCTAAGGTAAAGCAGGTCTGTGCAGTAAGGAGCTAGCTTTGTATTTGTCCTTAGCCTCAAAAATACTATCACAAAAGGAAGCAGGAATAGTCACACTGAAATCCTAAACAGCAACTCATATGGCAATTGGAAAAAAAAAAAAAAAAGACAATGCAAGTGGTTTCTTAACATAATTCTTGTAGATTCTTTGGGTTTTATCAACACCTTTAGGGAATTCCCTTAAGACTAGTACATAAGATAAAAGACTGTATGCATTTTTCTTAGACAGAAGGTGGAATAAATGAACAACTAGAGAGCAAAGGCCAACTATTAATATCACAGAGGTTTAAGGCTAAGGGAGATCCAGGTGTTGGCTGATGAAAAGTAAGCATAAGATAAGCTGAAAGATTGTTTCCTGGACTTTTAAAAGCCTTCATGCATGAACTTCTCTGACATTTGCTTTGGGATCTCATTACATTTTTTTTATTCTTTTTCAATGGAAGTTAACAGTATGATCCCTGGGTTGTGTACCTTACTGACAGGGAGATATATCTCTCAATTTACCCAAATTTCAACCTATGGAACTTCATGAATCTGATGGGGTAGGGTCCTATGAATGAATGCAGATGTCAGCATTGGGTGGCATGATGAAAACAAATCCCCAGCAGTGCCCCAGCTGCTATGCAGAGCCGTGTGACCTCTCTTACACAATGCACAGTGAGGAATTACAAGGCATTCTTTAGACCAGTCCATTTTTCAAAGTGTTGTTTAAAATTATTGCAGTGTATAATCCAATTAAACCACTGGCTACAGATGCAAATCTCCAACCAGGAGAAAACACAGAGCAATTGTGATACCTGTAACTAAGCAGACAACCCAGGAAAGGAACAGATTCTGCAGGACACCTGGAACAGGGAACTCTCCAGAGAGTGGGCTTTGCTGAGGTCTCCACAATCTTTCCAAATCAAAATAAAAGAGGAGATATTTACATTTGTTCTTAGGAAGAAATTCTTCCTTGTGAGGTTGGTGAGGCCCTGGCACAGGTTGCC
This sequence comes from Formicarius rufipectus, assembly GCA_013399695.1. Classification (NCBI taxonomy): domain Eukaryota; kingdom Metazoa; phylum Chordata; class Aves; order Passeriformes; family Formicariidae; genus Formicarius; species Formicarius rufipectus. The sequence continues at coordinate 132,475 of VXAU01000756.1, forward strand.
CAGAGAAGCCATGGATGTCCCATCCCTGGAAGTGTCCAAGGCCAGGTTGGATGGGGCCCTGAGCAACCTGGTCAGGTGGGTGACATCTCTGCCCACAGTGGAGAGGTTGGAATGAGATGCTCTTCAGGGTCACTTCCAACCCAAGCCTTTCTATGATTCTGTGATTCCTGGGCAGCAGAAGAGACTGATAGTCAAAAATAGCTCGTTATGCGGTTTGCCATATTTCCCAGTCCTGAGCACAAAGAGGTCAATGAGAGGGTTTGCATTTTGTATTAGGATGGGAAGAGTATGTTTTCAGAGATATTATTTCTCTAGGTCTCAGAATTATACCTGAGCAAAGCTTAAATTTAACATTTTATTATTTATCTCTCAAATGAGTATGTAAATCTGTCTTGCTGATTTTTTAAACTACGACTAAGAAAATTGCTTTCTTCTCTGGAAACATAGTTCTCACTTAGTTTGCAGATGCTCACAGCTTTGAAGGTGTAATGAATTGGAACCCTGCACTTATTAGGATTCAGATTTTTATCTTTTCTGCAGGAAAACATTGGCTCTTCCTTCTGAGCTAGTAGTAGTAGATCCAAATAAAATAAAATCAGTAGAGTGTGTTTAGGTCTGAAGGAACATCTCCTATAACAGTATAAACAGAGTTCCACATTTCCGGGTGAGATACATTAAAATACAAATAATACACACTGAATGAGAAATTCACTTTTTTGGTCAAAGGCCACGATGATGAAGGTAGAAGATAATTCAAGAACAGAGAGGGTATTAAATTCAAAATTTCCTAATGTCAGTGAGAGGAAATGAAAGGAAAACAAAGAGTTGAGCAAAATCAGGACTCCAAGGAAGCAGTAAATATAAACCAATATAGTGGAGTTTTTTGAAAGGGCTGTTTTGCTCACTGTTGATACTTGGGTAAATTACTTGGGTAACTACTACATAAGAGGTAAAATAATCCAGCTCTAAACACAAAATATTTGAAAGCTCTTACTTTTCTTTCCCCTTTATAGCTATTTTGGCTTTTAACTTTAGTTTCTTTCTTTTTTCACATCTTCAATCTTTCCCTTTCTGCATATAGTAGTCACCTTCTTACTGCTAATCACTTCTTTCTCTCTGTGCTAATTGTTATCAAACTATTACATTCATAGAAGAATTGACACTAAAGTTTGACTCCACTTTTGAGTTACCCTAGAAATTACTAAACAGAACATCCAGGGAACTACAATTACATAACATAACCTAAAGGCAATTAATAGACATGAAGTAATCTGGACTGGAGAAGACTCACTAAAGAATATTTATTGGAGCTTACTAAACTTTGGCACAGCCTGTTTAGAAAGGCTGCCCTTGCATGAAGAGATACACACCTACATATTAAGATCAAATTGCAGCTCCAGGAAAAGCAGGGTGGTAGTGAGTTCTTTATGCCCTTAATGCCCACAAACACATTGGGGGCTTACTCTGCTCAGCAGCAACTGAAATAAATATTCTACAAAATCTGTAAGATTTCAAGGGCCATCTAGTGCATAATGACTCCCTGCATGTGATTTTTTTTGTAATTTCTGAGGATGAAGAAATCCTCAGACAGATAGAAACTCTGATGACTTGTTATTGTGGAAGAAGTGAGAGTAACCACTTAGAGAGCATGGCTATAGGAATTACTCTTTAGACATTCTTGGCTCAGAGTAAGTATGATATTTTTTAAACTTTCAGGCCTTATTGTTTGAATGAGCCAGAAACAGCCCGTGTCAGGTGGGTTAAGTTATCTTGCATGTGTTGCACATCAAGCATGTCAGCATGAGGAACTAGCATAGAAAATGCTGGTGAGCTGTCATGTGACTTTACTTCAGGTTCCTGCATATATATCGTTATTCTATGGAGGTTGGTTTGGTTTTTTTTTCTCGGCATTGTAACATAAAAATTATTCCCTTACATTACTTAAACCTGCTTACAAACATAAACTTATGCCAGGAAAGTTTTTCCTTAGAGTTTGCCAAAGAATTTCCAGATTTGTATACCTCATTATAGTCATATCATGATGTCCACTTCAACTGCCCATGGAGCATGACCATAAAGATGAGGGGTTTGTATTTACTGACTGCTTTCCAGTAAAATGAGCACTGCCTCACCCTAGCCCTGTAGTAATTCATGGTCCATGGCTTCTTTTCAGGAGCATACCTTTCCCTGAAAAATACCAGAACATAGAAGCTGTCCATTTCTTTCTTGCCTTGCATTCTACTTTTCTTTCACAGCATTTCTTCAGTGCTGTAGAAAACAGGATGCATTTTCTAGATTGAAAACTGTTTTTCAATTGTGTCTTCAGTGAATGTTTCACTGTGCAAGGTGCTGCATACAGTCTTACTGCCATCCCAGGAGAGAAAGTGTGTGTGGAGAAATCCTACAGTACCTTTGTCTAGAGCTGATTATTTGCAATTGTGAAATCTGTGAATAAAATGCCTTAGAAAATATTTTTTTAAAAATCAATTTTGGTAAATTAATATTAAAATTTTAATCTAGATTTAATTAAATAAAATTGTCATACCTGTGCATTGCTTGCCTGATGGGCAAGAAATAACAACAGTATCCTGATTTTGTTGTCATCTTCATTTCTCAGCTGCTGTAACCACTCCACTCTAAATGGGAAGAAATGCTGAAAAATCAGAAGAAAAAGAATTATCCTGCCCCATAGTGCTTTGATTCATCTCTGCTTTGCCTTACTGTTCTCCATCACAGCATATACTAGATAAACCTTCCTCAACTGAATGAAGAGCAGGTTCCTTTTCCTCCTTCTACAGAAGGACAGCACAGAAATTGTGTTGAAGAAGGGACCATTTCATGTGTTCCATCATCATCACACAGGTAACTTCTGACTTCCTTTGAATCAGCTGGAGTGCCTGTGGGAGTTTGTACCTTTAAATGAATGATCCTAGCACTTAATATTTTGGAAAATATTTACCAAGACGTTTTTCAATTTACACATTTCTCAGAAATTAAAAAAAAATTAAAAAAAAATTAAAAAAAATTAACCAAAATCAAACCAGGTCTTCCCACAGAAAGGTTTGCCAGACATTATAATTGATTCCATATTTTGTAGAATATTATCTTGCCAAAATAAATCATATCAAATCTGTTTTCTCCCTCATCATAAGTGCACCAACACAATAGAGATGCCTGAAATATCACTTGTGTGCATCCATATAGCTTGTACCTATATGAAGTTATCAAGTTTGGAGTTTTTACTTTTTCCCTTGAAAGTATATTCCTAATTTTTTGCTGCTGAGGAATAACACATTTTGAAGCAATCTGATAGTAATATTTAAAACTGCAGGTTTCAGAAATCTGTAGTAGAAAACCAACTTACATAACATGTATGGAGTTTTTAAGCACCTGATGAAAATTTAATAACTTGATTCTCTTTTGGAAGTCTTCTTGCTATGTGCACAAATTAATATTGACAGTATGATTAAAAATGATAATTACTTTTTTTCAGATCATTCTGATCTTAGCAACCCAGACTGTGCAATATATTCCTTGAGAAGATGGTCAAAAAGCCACTCTCTCAACAAAACAGTGATTTCAGCTTGTCCATTATGAGTTTGGTTTAATGACACATTAAGCATATTGGTGTGGAGAACAAAGTCACACTAGTTACTAGAATTATTTAATATCAAGGTACTACTGGTGGATGTTTGAGATGTCCCCATTACGAGTTCTATGCATAAATGTATCTTCACATCAGTGGCCTGCCAGAACAATGCTTTTTTTGGGTGGGGGAAAAAGCAATCTATTTTTCAAGTAACAGATGGATAAACAGATGGGTGGAAAAGTCCACTGAATAGTGTGTTGGCTGCCTGTCATTGTTGTATGACAGCCAATAAATATCATATGGATTAAACCTGTAAACTAACATGTCCCTAATTAATGAGTTCTTTCAGGAGGGTAGATGTTTGCTTGCCAATACCTGTATATATGAAATGCTTCTTTGGAGAAGGTAAATTTTTTGCAAGGAGACTAAACACCCAAGCATAGTTTGATCCAAGATGAGTAACCCAGAGCACACAGGATGCCACGTGGTGAAGTGCATTTTTACAGAGTGACTACGAGAAGGCAACTTTTGCACACCTGGATCAAATTCCTGCAAAGAACTTGTCCTTCAGTCTGTTTACACTTAGGGCAATGTTTTTATACTCCTTACACCTCTTCTTGTAAGAATTTAATTGTTTGGTTTTGGGGTTTTTTCAGTGCTTAATTCAGTACCAGTCATGGACACACCTACCAGACCTGACCAGCTGTAGAACACACATTTCATCCCCTTGTGAGAGATTCTCTCTATTTTGAACAAACATAAAACGCATGAAAAAAATACTGACATGACATAAAATTCCATATTTACTGGCATTTTGGCCTTTCAGTGTCACATGTATCTTGCATTGCAGTTGATGACAATTTGCTTGTCTGGCAAGGGCAGCAGGGCTGTGAGGAATGGAAGATTCCTGCTCACTTTAGAATGTTCATAAGGACAGGGATCATTGTGTGTAAGAGTAATTCTTTACTTTTCTTCCAGCATGCTGTCTGATATTCACTGAGTAATTTCTAGCTCTTCTACTGAGACAGGGTACATAATTTTTCCTTATTCAACAGACCATCAGTGATTTTACAAAAAGAGGTAAAACTCTTACAGGCTCAGTTCCACAGGCTGCAAAATGAGGTGAAGAGAAATTAAACAATTTACCCACATTCCATTGAAAAATCTGCCTTGAAAAGGAATTCAGTTCTCCAGAGCAATGCTCCAATGCTTTCACCCCATGGGAATTTTATTCTTGAGTCTCTCGAGAAAATACAAAAGCAAATATTCAGGCACAATAATGACATAGGAATTTAAGTATTAGCATCATTTCATTTTTAATAATTTTTCACAGGTAGTAGAAGTTGACATTCTGATCCTCAAAAAGATCTTTAAAAACAATACTCCTGAAAAGAAAACACAGGACTTGTTGTTGTCATGAAATATAAAATATTTAGTTATGCTAAGATGGCAAATAATAGGGAAAAAAATATGCAAAAGAATTTAACTGAAAATATAATCTATAAGCTCATTACCAATAGGTGGGGTGAATTTCAGTTGAAATTTCTGAAAATGTCCAGGCAATTACGAAATGGTGAGAACAATATTTTGCAACACTATCAGACACAAAACCGTGGACGTGTCCAGCAGAATGTTGTACTACAAAAGGAAATTGATTATAATTTGAAAAAGAAATAAAAAATTAGGAGAAAACCCCTGAATTGCTGAGTAAAAGATTTGATCTGAGGAAGATGTGGTGCAGATTAGCTTAGAAATTCAAAAATACATTCTGCCATATGAAAGAATCAGTATGAAGTGATTTTTGCTTTTATATAACACCTTTTCCTTCAGAAACTACACATCCTGTAAAAGAGGTTAAAAGCTTCACAACATTAATTAGTTTAATACTATTCTCTTGATGTGATTTGTGCTTAATGTGACATAATAGGAAAGAAACTATGAAGCACTTCAAAAAATTAATTTTAAAAAATAAAAATAATATTAACTAATGAACCTGATCAGTTTAGTCCCCCAAATTGCTTGAAGAGAACTGCAAAGTGTTCAAAGGATGATTTGGGGTACAATGTCTGTCCAGCAGCCTGTGCTGCAGAGTCCAGACCAAAGCAGGCCCACAGGAGTGTAGCAGCAGACTGAAGATATAAACCACCCCAAGGACATCATATTCCTCCTATATATGCTGGAAAGCAGTGCCATGGAATTCACTTCTGGGGGTCCTGGTGGAGGGCAAGTTGAACATGAGTCAGCAGTGCCCTGGCAGCCAGGAGGGCCAACCCTGTCCTGGGGGCATCAGGCAAAGCATCTCCAGCCGGGAGAGGGAGGGAATTGTCCCGCTGTGCTCTGCACTGGGGCGGCCTCACCTGGAATGTTGTGGGCAGGTTTGGTCTCTGTAATATAAGAAAGATATTAAGCTATTGGAGAGTGTCCAAAGGAGGGTGATGAAGATGGTGAAGGGCCTTGAGGGGAAGGGTGTGAGGAGTGGCTGAGGGCACTTGGTGTGTTCAGCTGGAGATGAGGAGACTGAGAGGAGACCTCCCTGCAGGTACAGCTTCCTCATGAGGGGCAGAGGAGGAGCAGGCACTGATCTCTGCTCTGTGGTGACCAGTGGAATTTGGACAGGACTGAATTTGTGTCAGGGGAGGTTTAGGTTGGATATTAGAAAAAGGTTCTTCCCCTAGAAAGAGGCTGGGCACTGAACAGGCTCCCCAGGGCAGTGGTCACAGCATCAAGCCTGACAGAGCTCAAGAAGCATTTGGATGATACTCTCAGGCACATGGTGTGACTCTTGTGGATGGTCCTGTGCAGGGATCAGGGTTGGACTGGATGGTCCTTGTGGGTCCCTTTCAACTTGGCATATTCTGTGATACTGTGTAAGAAAAAATACTGGAGTGACATCATAAGAAAACACATGCAAGAGATTTCTGATTAGCAAGGCTTCTACTCTGCTACAGGAGCTGGTCCTAAGCAGAGACAGGAGCCAGAATAGAATTAGGCAACTCACTGATGCAGGATCACACACACCTTTGTCTATGGTGCTGAGTTCTTAGTGTAAAACAATCAGCTGATGTCTTCTTTAAAAGCATCACAGAACCCTGTGAATATCATTCAGTCTTGTTTACAAGGCTCCAGCACAGCAAGAAAGACCCTAGCGCTGAGAAGCCTTCAATCCCTGCTGCCACTGCTCCAGTGTACCCAGAAAGAGGTAACTTCAGCGTTTATAAAGCAGTTATCATCTTTTCCAGCCTCTTTGCACATATGAGGCACCTGTTTGTGCAGACATTACCTGGATTCAGTCTTGCCTAGGGCTGGGAAGTTCCTGAATGCTTGGTTCAATTTTCTCACACAGCACAGCAGCCTTTTGAGTGACTACACAGCTCTAGATCTGATTGAAGGGGTGAATTAAAAGTAGAATATTCTCTTTTAGTGTAATGTAACATGTCCATGGATTTTGCTTTACACTTAGTCATCCCTCTGTGTGTGAATGAGCCCTCCTGTGAAAGAGCTGCTCTACACTGGGCATATTACTATGATTGACAGAATCTGTCAGAAACCACAGTGAGATTTTTTCCCTCTTTTCCTTAACTTACATGTAGTAGAAAATATTTTCTTTAAGTAGTAGGAAAGTTAATAAAACCACTAGAAGGGCAAATGACATAAAGAAACACAGGAACTTTATTTTTACCTCTCAAAAATGGAGTTTCAAATTTTGTCAAGTGCATCTTTGTCCAACTCTTCCTTTCTTTTTTAAACGCAGAAGTCTTAACAACCCCAAAATAACTAAATAATTCCATAGAAGTTTAGATTAAAATTAAATGAGGCTTAGATGTAATTCTGAACTAATTTTTTTGCCTTAGCTGGTTAGTCTCTCGAGTCTTAGGAGTGCCTATGTCCCAGTTATTTAAGGCAATTCAAAGTCCCTAAAGTCTGACAGGATCCAAGATTTTAAAATACCATCATAGAGTATGAATTTACTCTACTGAATATGAGCAACACAAAACAACCAAGTATTCTCAGCCTCCTGGATACACAGAGATTTAAAGCTACTGCTGCCTTGGTATTTTTTCATCCCAGCAGGGAGCGGTTATTCCGTGGAACATCAGCCAAAGCAGTGCATGAAGTAATTGTTCACATGAAAGTAAGTACAAAGAGTGAAGATTATTGCCAGCCTTTTCATACCTTTCACCTTCTATTCTTTGTGACTGATATGTTTTCAATATCACAAGCAAACTTTTTTTTCTCCATCATCCAGAGGATTTTTGTCACTATGTACTTGAGTACTTCAGTCTTGCCTTTTCAACATACAGTGCAGTTAGGTGCATGCAATGTCCCCAGCTCCTCAGCTTTCAGCCTTGTGCACCTGACTGCAGCAGATTAGACTGAGCTCCACAGCAAGTACACTGACAGGTGATATTAGGTTACTGCACAGGTTGATGCCACCTTCAGCTAAATTGGCCTGTGAAATTATTTAACCAGACAGATACAGAGTCTTTCTGAAACACAGCCATAGAAAATACAGGTAAAGAATAATTCACAGAATCACAGAATATTCTGAGTTGGAAGGCACTCCAAAGGACCATCAAAGTCCAACCCCTGGTCCTGCACAGGACAGCCCCAGCAGCCACACCCTGTGCCTGAGAGTATCATCCAAATGCTTCTTGAGCTCTGTCAGGCTTGGCGCTGTGAGCACTGCCCTGGGGAGCCTGTTCAGTGCCCAACCACCCTCTGGAGGAAGAACCTTTTTCTAATATCCAACCTAAACCTCCCCTGACACAAATTCAGGCCACTCCCGAGGATCCTGTCACTGGTCACCACAGAGATCAGTGCCTGCCCCTCCTCTGCCCCTCATGAGGAAGCTGTACCTGCAGTGAGGTCTCCCCTCAGTCTCCTCTTCTCCAGCTGAACACACCAAGTGCTCTCAGATACTCCTCACACGCTTCCCTTCAAGGCCCTTCGCCATCTTCATCACCCTCCTTTGCACACTCTCCAATGGCTTGATAACTTTCTTATACTGTGGCACCCAAACCTGCCCACAACATTCCAGGTGAGGCTGCCCCAGTGCAGAGCACAGCGGGACAATCCCCTCCCTCGCCCCGCTGGAGATGCTTTGCCTGATGCCCCCAGGACAGGGTTGGCCCTCCTGGCTGCCAGGGCACTGCTGACTCATGTTCAACTTGCCCTCCACCAGGACCCCCAGGGCCCTTTCCATGGCACTGCTTTCCAGCACCTCATTCCCACTCTGTCCATCCATCCAGGGTTGTCCCATCCCAGATGCAGAATCCAGCACTTTCCCCTGGTTGGTGATTTCCCAGCCCTCTGATGTGTTCAGGTCTCCCTGCAGGGCCTCCCTGCCTTCCAGGGAGTCAACAGTTCCTCCCAGTTTTGTGTTGTCTGCAAACTTGTTCAGTATCCCTTCCAGCGCTGCACTCAATTCCCCTCACCACTGTCAACAGGAGATCATCCCCAGGGGCTCCACATACATCATTACTCCCCAGGTGGATGCCCTTTACATACGTTTATCAACACCAGACTGCAGCTGACTAGTTTTGGAAGTAGTCTGGAGGACACCCAGGATGATTTATGTGTCAGTGACCACGTTGCTCTCACGCACAACTCCAACTTCAAGCTGCCCATAATTTCCAGGAAGGACTCTGGGCCAACTTCCATGGAGACACATACAGGCAGGTTACAAAGCAGCAGACTGATGATGTACATCCTCATTGTAGACAGTACTCTTGGTGTCAAAAATACAGCCTGTTCATGTGTTTGACCCTGAAACATCAAATGTAATCTGCTACAGGGATGATCTTGACAGGAATCCAGGTTTGCAACCTGCAAAATTTGAGTTTTAAGGTCTGCTTTAAACACAACATATGCTAGCTCTATCAGTTCCTTACAAAGATGCAAGAGGCTCTTACAATTTGAATCATCATAACAAATCCTTCTAGAAGACTGTGTTAGCATTTTGAAAAACTTATTAAAACAAGGAAAAAAAAGAATGTGGTTGAGTATATATTGTTACTAAAGTTGCAGCTTTAATTTTGTTTTTAGAGTCTCCTACAAGCCATAGTCAAACTGGATAAAATAAAAACCCTGATCAATTTTCTTTGAAATATCCCTTTGTTCAGCATCCAAATTGACAGTAACCCGAATATTGCCTGTTCTTTTTCCTTTTTTTTCATTTTCCCCTCCTTACATTAAGCCATTGAAACTTTCTAGGACAAGATGAAAAGAACCTGCAAGAAAATAGTTTGTAACATATGAGCAGTGTAGACCACGTAGGTTGATACAACTTTCATATATCTTTTTTAAAAGTCTTGGTGATTCATACTAAATTACTTTCTAAATGTATTTGTTGATAGAAGAAAAAAAAAAGCTAACAGAACTCCAGAAAAGAGCTTGATAACCAAACACCTAAAAATGATGATGAGAGTACATGGAGATTTCAGAATATTTACTTCCTACCATTTTACTAAACTTTAGGAAATAATTTTTTTTAAAAAATACAGCTTTTCTTTCACTTGCATTTACTGTTTCTAATCAGAAATGCTGAAAAATCATGAATTTAATACATGAGTTTAATACAGAGTGTTTCTGGACTCAGACAAATTAACTAATGAAGAAAAGGTCCTATCTAATTCTCAAACTTATTTTGGAGTTACAAGAGTTTCAATAGCAACTTTGAACTTTAGTGCTTGGGGCTTTTTTAACTGAACCCCTAAAAATTTCCAGATTAACCTTTCAATGTATTAGTAAAAAAGCTGTTTAAACAGAAGTGCCAATTTAAAAATTGAGCCTAATATTAAAAGTACAGTGCAATCTGGCCTTCTCAAACATCTCCCCTAATAAGTGCCCTTCAAGCCTCCAAGCCATGATTCAGAAAGAGAAGAATAGTTCAGGGGCAAGAGCACGGCACAGCCCTGAGTCATGCACGCTCTGTGGAAAGAGTTGGTGTGTTATGAAGTAATACAGGAGGAAGAATAATTGATACGAGCCTAGTCAGCCATGGGAGGACAAAGCCTACATCTGTGATGTGTGACTCAATAGGCTCTTCAGCAGCAGACAAACAGCTCTCTGCAGGTCCAAAAGAAGTGGGGTCTTTCAAGAGGAGAACGTGGAACTTTTCTTTGGCAATTTTCTGCAGCCCAGAACATCACTCTGCAATATCAGTCACATGTAAAGGTGAGTTTTGCACTATAGGAAAGAATTTAAAAAACCTGGGGCCTCCTTATGACTTCTGCTATGCTCTATAGCCTACAAAAATAGCACTATATAAACCAAAATCCCCTCAAAAAAGATAAAAGAAACACATTTTAAGCACCACAGATGAAGAAAGTGCAGTTCAGTTATACCATTTTCCACCTCCGTTCTCTCATTTTAGTTTCAGAAGTCTGCCTGTTTCTCTACATCCCCGTTCATACATGACTCATTCTAACATGGTCACATCACACAGCAGTGGAAACATTGACATTAACTCACGTTGGCTTCAATTAAACATTCGCAAAGACAGGAAATACTCCTTGGCTTTCTGGGAAGAAAATGGGTTTGGAGCTTATCACCAGTGTCAGAGGAAACCCCCAGCTGAACAGAGATGGGAAAAAGTAGATGTCTCTACCAGAATTTTCCATTTCCAGCTACTCATGTATCTAACTAAACTACCAATATAACCTAGTGGCCTAAAAAGAGAAATGGTCTTCTGTCAGTTCATCCTCTTGCAGTATAGAATAATTCCTTACATTATGCCATTTTTTCATCCAGTCTGCTTGGCAAAACAACCTCCACACCTTCTTTGGAAAAATCTGTTTGTTTTTATAAACTTTTCCACAAAAAATCACCCTTATTTTAACATCTGTGCATTTTTTTCCCCTTCAAACTATTCCAAGTTCTCTTCCCTCTTGGTCTTTCCACATTCCAAGTATTTCTATTCCATTGTCACAGTTCTTTGCAATGGTTATATGTGAGCCAATCACTCAGGTGTCACACGGGTAGAGATGCAAGGCAATATTGCAATGAATGCATTAGCATGGGTATTATTCCTAACATTTGTTCACATATTGGTCACATTTAAGGGCTCACAACCTACCACAATAGGAACTCCCCCTCATTACCCTGGCTCCTTTCGAAGCAAGAGACCTTATTTTCTCAAATACCCAAAGAATGGTCATGCTTATTAATGCAGCAAGATTTCTTTGTGGTGTGTATATGTGTACACATATGTATATAGGGATACCTAAATCCATACCTGCATACACAATTAATCCAATTAATTTGGATAAAACAGTTCAAATACATAAACTTTGTGCTCAGGCAATCAGCAAGTGTAGAAATCCAGACTCCTACAATGTGAGACCTTTGACAAAAAAATTCATAGCTCAGGAGACATTTGCCATTGTAGCAGTCTTCATATGGTCATAACTATTTCTTAATGGAAATTTCATATAAAATTCCTTCAGGGCTGCTCTGAATTTTAAAGAAAAATAAAACAGAGATGGAAAAAAAATGGCCAAAAATGATTTCACTTATTTTTCCTATATCTTCATTTTGGAATATAGAAAGAAAAGCAGAATTTTCTTCACTTCTACTCAAAATCTCAAAAAACCCCACTCCATTATGCTTATTTTCAGATACACAAATGATTTTATTCCCTTTAGCATTTTGACTGAAAATATTTAGTGTTTTTTAATGGTCATAATTTTGAAGAGGTGTAATATTCTCACAAGGAGTAAGGTAGTTTCCAGTAAGCCCTGCATTATTTCAGTAGCATGAACAGAAGAGAGGAATAGGATTTAAGTAGGGAAAAGGGAGAATTTGAGAAGAAATGCCCTGGCTCTTGGTAAGCAACAACTGAATGGTACTACCCTGTGAAAGCTGATCTCTGTAACATGAGGTATTTATCCCTTCAGTCTACATCTAAAGACTTCAGTATCAATAAAGTCCTTAACCGTGGTAATTAGCACCATTTCAAACAAATTACACGAGCTTGCAATTCATTACTTAATTGATACTTTACTCAACAGAAGGTGTTTAATACTCACATAAACCAGAGTTTTATTAGAAATGTGGTGAAAGTTTTATTTTATACACAAAGTAGCATGCTAATAAAGATGGAGTTAAAACTATGATCCCATTTTGAGACTCCGCTGCTGCTACAACAATTTTGCAGCAGGAACTATATAAAAGCTTTGTTGTCAGTCAGTTCTCTATAAGCATGCCATTTGTAAAGAGCTACAAAAATACATACATTTATCCATATTCATGTTTACAAAAATGTGTAAATCATCCATATTTATGATTACTACATATTTATGATATTTACAATTTTCCTGGTCAGAAATGACTAAAAACTATGACTATCATTTAATTAGGAAGATGAAGCTTACGCAACCCCCTAACAAACGCTGGAAGGTGAGAGAATTTAAAAATACTCTATTCCTATTTCCATTATAGATTTTTCCTGAATTTGAGAACTGCATTTGCCTTTTGAAAAGAGGAAGAGCCCCATTACCATTTACTGGAAATATCTACAGCAGATGGATCGTTATTAATGGGAAGATTAATGTTTATGTAGGCAGGGGAACCACAACTCTATTCTTAAATACAGTCTTAATTCATTTAGACAAGAATACCTGAAACTTCACCAAAAGCAGACTGCTGAAACAGGTGATAACACTCTTAGTTGTAAGCCTTGGAAAAGTTTAAATAAAATAAGATATAATTAATGAAACTCCGCCACGATTATAAAAGAAAACAATAATGATTTTCTACAAGAACATATTAAACCCACTCATGAACTATTCTTCAAGAAAGGAATCTTTCCCAAAACAGCCACTTAGGTCAAATGGGAGGAAATTATGAAACTGAATCACAAAGCTGTAGGGTTCACATTCATATTAAAAAGAAAAATAATAGGAACCAATCTCCCACTCTTTGTCTTCTGTGGCTGCTACTGCTTCTTCTTTATTTTTCTTTTAAAAGAAATGAAGCAGGCAAAATTAAACTTTTCTATTAATGAGTATGCTTTGACTCTTGCAAAAAGAACTGTGAGGACTTCTCCACAACCGTTCACATCTGCTATTTCTAATTTATTGCATAGGCTTAAACATCCTGAATGACCAAAAAA